>CM052650.1:171664903-171699619 GCA_028533165.1 Leontopithecus rosalia | reverse complement strand
GTTTAACAGGGCGCCCAGACCCGTGTGTTTTGTGCGCCAGCCGCGCCAGCGGAGAGCGCTGCGCTTGAGTCCTGCGTGCCTTTTACACCTGGGCTTTTTCCCCCACTCTGTGGGCTATAAGGATCCGTCTGAAAATGCGGTGTTTGCTTACCCTCTGCGTCTTGACTGAGAACCGCAGTGGTGAGTTGCTTCTAGAGCGCCATCTTCCTCCCCCTCCGTATGTACTCCTTATGCTTGAAATTGGGACACATAAAATGTGTAGAAGTAATTTGGTTTTTAAAAGTCATAAACCTGCTTTCAGCTGGCTAATGCAAATGTAGAAATGTGGCCCCTTAGAATTTACTTGGTAAAGACTTATTAAAGACTTACCCAGATACAGGGCCTAATGAAAAAGAATCCCAAAGCACTGACATGGAATTAGATTTTAAATGCTGTATTTACATTTTCCAATCTTTTGCTTTTTATCAGCACTGACTCTACCATTAAAGAATGTCGTCTGAGCTAATTAACATGTTCCGTGGTTCATTTCCCAATGAGATAACTAACTTTCAAAAGATTTTGTAGACCTTCCATCAGCCTCTCTCCTATCCTCCATGCATAAAAATTTTGGCATATTGAGAATCTTCAATAAATATTTCTGAAGGAATGACTTTCCAGTGATATTCTGCCAGACTTAATGCAATAAGGAATAAATTCTATCATACTCTTTCTGATGTCATGCGGAAAAATTGAAATTCTAGGACATGTTGAGGTGAATCATTTCCATTCAAACTCATCAATAAAACCTAAGTTAGATTTAGTAGATACTGTCAATAGTTACGGAGTGTTAATTAAGATGATTGATTTTTACCAAATGAATGAATTGAGTATCAGTAAGCCACACACTGGATTGTGTAGAATCTCAGTGCTACCAAGACAAGGCTGCCTGTTAACATTAAGAATTCCATAGCTTGACTTTCACTCCATAATTAGAGAGGAGGTTCATCATAAAACACTCATAATAGTGAGTGATTGACTGGTCTCAAATAAGGAGCCAAGAGCAGACCCTAATGTTCAAGAGCATTGCCCAAAGGGCTATGAGGCTCTGAAAGAGGATGGAGAAGGGTAACAGAATGTGCCACCCCAAAACACGCTTCTTGGGCATGGGGATTCTTTTGACTAAGTAGTTGAGAGCCAGCAGATGAAGGAAAAGCTCCTTACCTTCCCTGTCTGTGTGAAAAACAAACCTTTCCTTTTATAAAGGAAATTCACACTTACAAAGGTGATTTCCATTGGGAAAGATGCCTCTGTACTTGGAAGACGGCTCCTCCTAGAGACGACACCCCCTCCTTTTTTTTTAAAGACAGTGTCTCACTTTCTTGCCCAGTCTGCAATGTAGTGATGCAATCTCAGCTCACTGCAGCTTTGGCTTCCTGGGCTCCAGTGACCCTCCCACCTCGGCCTCTGGAGTAGCTGGGACTCAGGGAGCACATCACCATGCCTGGCTAATTTTTTAATTTTTATTTTTGTAGAGACAGAATCTGCTTATGTTGCCAGGGCTGGCCTCAAATTCCTACTCTCAGTAACCCTCCCACTTCAGCCTCCTAAAGTGCTGGGATTATAGTAATGAGCCACCATGCCTGAACAAATAATATTTATTTACATTTTTATTTTTAGTGAGATCTTCCTCTGTCACTAAAGAGTGGAGAGCAGTGGTACCATCCCATCCCAGCTCGCTGGGACCTCAAAGTCCTGGTCTGCAGTGGCCTTCCTGCCTTAGCCTCCTGAGTAGCTGGCACTATAGGCACTCATCACCTCATCTGGCTAATCCTTTTCTTTTTTGTAGTGACAGTTTATCACTATGTTACTCCTAGGCTCAAGTAGTCCACCCACCTTGGACTCCCGAAGACTCAATTACTGGCATGGCCACTGCATCTGGCCACAGAGACAACTCTTTCCACCTAAGACTCACCTGCATAGCAAGACAGCCCGCATTTACCTGCATTTCCTCTCTCTCCTTTCTATAACTTGCCTTCCCTCACTCAGAAGCCCCAAACCTGTTTTCATTTGTTTGGCCTAAAGTTTACATAAGCCTCAGTTATATGACCACCTCCTTGAGTCCCATTTCTTTGTGAAACACCCATACATATGTCTGTAACAAACATTTCGTTTTTCTTTTGTTAAACTGTCAGTTTGATTGACAGGTCCAACCAGAGAATTTAGGAGAATAAAGGAATAAAGGTTTCTTTCTCCCTTTCAAATGGAAATCTCCAAGATAAATTTTTCTTTATAATTTTAATGCACCTAAATGAAGGGGAAATTTATGTCTATGCAGAGCAGCAGTTATATAGATGTCAGGAAAATATAAACATCTTTTGACCATATAGAACTCTTTTTGATATTTGTCCATGCTGATGAGATTTGCCTTTAGACAAGAGCACCCTTTTAATTTAAAAAAAAATTTTATTTTTGTTTTTTTGAGATGGAGTTTCACTCTTGTCACCCAGGCTGTAGTGCAATGGTGTGATCTCGGCTCACTGCAACCTCCACCTCCTGGATTCAAGCAATTATCTTGCTTCACCCTCCTGAATGGCTGGGATTACAGGTGCCCACCACCATGCCTGACTAAATTTTGTATTTTTAGTAAAGATGGGGTTTCAGCACATTGGCCAGGCTGGTCTTGAACTCCTGACCTCAGATGATCTGCCTGCCTCAGCCTTTCAAAGTGCTGGGATTACAGGAGTGAGCCACTGCACCCAGCCAAGAGCACCCTTTTATTAATGCCACCCTTATATTAACTTTATTAAAATATTAATTCATCAGGAACACTCAGGTGAACAGGATGGAGGATAACAGTTATGATCAAAGCATCAGGGAGCCTCTTCTGACATCCTCATAGGAAAATGCTGAGGCTGTATGCTTGTCAGGAGACAGATCACCACGTTCCTATTACTTTCTGTAGCTCTGAGATGCCCTGAAGATTTCGTTTTGCTTTAGGCTTCAGCCAGTCATGTTTTCTTAGAGATGTTTTGTTACGTTAGCTGGCTCTGAATAGTCACCCTTCCCACTTGTAGGGGATAAGAGGAAATTTCCCTTTTGTCCTCCAAAGGTTCCCTGAAACATCAGTTGACAAAGGGAAGATTAATTGGAACAATAGCATATAAATTTTATTTTATTTTATTTTTTATTATACTTTAAGTTCTGGGGCACATGTGCAGAATGTGCAGGTTTGTTACATACGTATATATAGGTATATATACATTGTATATTTATATGTAACCTCCTATGCTGTGGAGGTTTGCTGCATCCATCTACGTTAGTTATTTCTCCCAATCCCCTCACCTCCTGCTATCCCTCCCCTCGTCCCCCACCCCCAAAAGGCCCTGGTTGTGTGATGCTCCCCTCCCCATGTCCATGTGTTCTCATTGTTCAACACCCACTTATGAGTGAGAACAGGTGGTGTTTGGTTTTCTGTTCTTGTGTCAGTTTGCTGAGAATGATGGTTTCCAGCTTCATCCATTTCCCTCCAAAGAACATGAACTCATCCTTTTTTATGGCTGCATAGTATTTCATGGTGTATATCTGCCACATTTTCTTTATCCAGTCTATCATTGATAGGCATTTGGTTCCAAGCCTTTGCTATTGTAAAGAGTGCCGCAATGAACATACGTGTACATGTATCTTTATAGTAGAGCAATTTATAATTCTTTGAGTATATATCCAATAAGGAGATTGCTGTGTCAAATGGTATTTCTATTTCTTGCTCCTTGAGGAATTGCCACACTGTCTTCCACAATGGTCAAACTAATTTACACTCCCACCAGCAGTGTAAAAGTGTTCCTATTTTGCCACATCCTCTCCAGCATCTGTTGTTTCCAGATTTTTTAATGATCTCTCTTCTAACTGGCGTGAGATGGTATCTCATTGTGGTTTTGATTTGCATCTCTCTAATGACCAGTGATGATGAGCTTTTTCTCACGTTTGTTGGCTGCATAAATGTCTTCTTTTGAAAAGTGTCTGTTAATACCCTTTGCCCACTTTGTGATGGGTTTTTTTCCCTTGTAAATTTGTACAAAATTCAACAGCCCTTTATGATAAAAACTCTCAATAAACTAGGTATCAATGGAGCGTATCTCAAAATAGCAAAAGCTAGTTAGCACAAACCCATAGCCAATATCATACTGAATGGGCAAAAACTGGAAGCATTCCCTTTGACAACTGGCACTAGACAAGGATGCCCTCTCTCACCAACTCTTATTCAACATAGTATTGGAAGTTCTGGCCAGAGCAACCAGGCAAGAAAAAGAAATAAAGCGTATTCAATTAGAAAAAGAGGAAGTCAAATTGTCTCTATTTGCAGAAGACATGATTGTATATTTAGAAGACCCCGTCGTCTCATCCCAAAATCTTAAGCTGATAAGCAACTTCAGCAACGTCTCAGGATACAAAATCAATGTGTAAAAATCATAAGCATTCCTATACACCAATAACAGACAAATAGAGAGCCAAATCATGAGCAAACTCCCATTCAAAATTGCTACAAGGAGAATAAAATACCTGGGAGTACAACTAACAAAGGACATGAAGGACCTCTTCAAGGAGAACTACAAACCACGCTCAAGGAAATAAGAGAGGACACAAACAGACGGAAAAACAACCCAGGCTCATGGATAGGAAGAATCAATGTTGTGAAAATGGCCATACTGCCCAAAGTACTTTATAGATTCAATGCTATTCCCGTCGAGCTAACATTGACCTTCACAGAACTGAGATCTGCTGGACTGCGTCGTCGCAGGATGAGAGGGGAGGTCGGCTCAAGATACAGGGTACAAGGATCCAGCTGATTAAACGGGACGCAGTAAAGAAGCCAGCCGAAACCCTCCAAAACCGAAATGGCAATGAAAGTGACCTCCGGATTGAGGTCATGTCTCTTGTGGGAACAAGGCCGGAGCTGGAGGCCATCATTCTTAGCAGATTCACACCTGAACAGAAAAGCAAACACTGCATGTTCTCACTTAAAAGTGGGAGCAAAGTGAAAAGAACTTATGACTGCAAAGAAGGAAACGACAGACACCAGGGAGGGAGGGAGGAGGGAGAGGAGCAGAAAAGATACCTGAGTGATGTGGTGATGTGTACAACAAACCCCTGTGACACGTTTGTCTATGTGACAAACCTTCACATGTGCCCCAAACCTGAAATGAAAACTCAAAGCCAACAAATTCATCTCTGGTCATCCTCATGATAGGCTAATTGTAATGCGTCAGCATGCTGAAAGACATTGCTACAGCACCTGGACAGTTTACGAATGCCATGGCAACGTCCAGAAGTTACCTTATGTGGTCTAAAAAGGGGAAGGACCCTCGGTTCTGGGGGATATTCCCACCTATATGCAGGAAAACTCATGAATAATCCACACTTGTTTAGCATATGATCAAGAAATAATGTAAGCATACCCAACTGAGCCGCCCATGCTGCTCTGCCTATGGAGTAGACATGCTTTATTCCTTTACTTTCCTGATAAACTTGCTTTCGCTTTCCTCTGTGGACTCACCCCTAATTCTTTCCTGGGCATGGTCCAAGAACGCTCTTTTGGAGTCTGGATCAGACCCCTTTCCGGTAACAGGAATAGTGTCCCCAAGCTGACTACTGTGTTCCATGGCATTACAGGGACCAGGAAATGTTCCGGCACTGTCTGTGGTCTTCACGGGTAACCTAGCAAAGAAATACTTTGATCTGCTTCTTCACTGGCCCCTGAAACCCCACAGGAAATGTTTCTCATCACGAGATTGACCTGCCAACTTGAGAATGAGAGACGGCTTTCCTCCCTGGTAAAGAGAGATAGATCTCCAGATTTTGTGTGTAGAGAATGTGTTTGAAATACTTTCCACTCACTGCTAGGACTTTGGAAAAAAACATCTTCTAAAATGTTTTTTCTTTGATCCAGGAACTCTGTTTTTGTTTCTTAAAATATTATTGTGGGCTGGGTGTGGTGGTTCACACCTGTAATCCCAGCACTTTGGGAGGCCGAGGCCGGCGGATCACAAAGTCAAGAGATTGAGACCATCCTGGCCAACATGGTGAAACCCCATCTCTACTAAAAACACAAAAATTAGCTTGGCATGATGGCACATGCCCATAATCCCAGCTACTTGGAAAGCAGGGGAATTGCTTGAACCCAGAAGGCGGAGGTTGCTGTGAGCGGAGATCACCCAGTCTGTGCAACAAGGCGAGACTCTGTCTCAAAAAAAAAGAAAAGAAAAGGAAAAAAAATATGTGTGTATATATACACACACACACGCACATATATTATTGTCACAAAAATTTTTAAACATACAGAGAATAATATGATGAACACTCACCAATCTAAGACATATTATTTTCTGTGTCTAAAAGTCAGAATACTACCTGTACGTCGCCATCTAGCTATATATTGCTTCAGATTCTAATAAATAAAATACTACAACATACAGTAAAACTCTCTTTTTTCTCATTCCCAAAACAATTACCCTCCCTTCTGCACCACAGGTAATGGCAATTGCAGACTGGTGGATATGCTTCCCATTTGTTTTTATTTTTATTTATAGAGATGGAGTCTCTCTCTTTTGCTCCAGCTGTAGTGCAATGGGGCAATCACAGCTCACTGCAGCCTCACACTCATGGGATCTTCCCACCTCAGCCTCCTAAGTAGCTGGGACATCAGGCGTACATAATCACAATCAGCTAATTTTTTTTTTTTTTTTTTTTTTTTTTTGGTGGGGATAGGGTCTCCCTATGTTGCTCAGGCTGGTCTCAAACTCCTGGGCTAAAGCAATCTCTCACCTCAGTGTCCTAAAGCACTGGAATTACAGACATGAGCCACCTATTGGTATTTTTATATCTTTACTATTTTTGCATATAACCATACATAATATATTTAATGTCATTAATTTTACGGAAACAATACAATACCTGTATTATCTGCAACTATGTTTTCACTGAATATTATGTTTCTGAGATTACTCATTTTTGACACATAGGATGCTAATTTATTTATTTAATTGCTGTATATTAGAGCATTGTATTATTTTATGATAATTTATTCATTCTCCAAGTGGATATTTAAAGTACTTATACTTTTCACTATTACAAAGAATGCTGTAATGAACATTACTGGGGAAATTTAATTTAAACCAAAATCTCCCAGTCTAGAAAACCTCTTCACAAAGGTAGCACAGAAAGAACTGGTTTTTAAAAATTGAATAGGCATTAAATCGGAATGTGACATAGATCACAGACAAACACAGAGATTGCAAAGACAGAAAGACAGCTCAGCCTTTTGTATAACCGAGAAGATACAATTTGTTACATACATGTTCTCAAGTTACACAATAATTAGTCCTCAAGTGAGAGAATGTGATACCATCATTTACTACGAACAGTTCTCCCTAAATTCACCTGGTAATCACTTTGAGATGATGGAAAAATAAACATTTATTTTTATGACAAGAGGTAGTTTTGCAACTAGGAGCCAGGCATCCCTGAAAGACAGGCTTTTACCCTCCCCTAGAAACTGGGCCACAGAGGCACCGTCTCACTTGACATTTATATTTCAAAGAGGTGATTTCCAGGTGCTTGAGAAAGCCATTCCTGGGTCATAAAGATGGCAAGAGGCTTATTAGGCTTTGAAAAAGATTTAGGTACGTTTCAAAGAGACAGAAAAGGAACTTACAATGACAAGTTTTCTAAAGTAAATGTTCTAAGTAAAGGGAGAGCGAGAAGTTTCTTACCTTTTTAACAGGGAGAATTAGGCTATCATTTTTAATCTTTATTTGTCCTTACTATATTATTTCACGTGTCTTATTGCGCAGATGTGTAAGGTATTAATATAACATGCATAGAAAGTAAAATTGTTCTTTTGTAGAACTTGTACTTTTGGGGGGTAACTTTACAGACATAATAAAAATACTTTCAGAATGGTTTTTCCAGTTTATACTCCCGCTAGTGATGGATGAGTACTTCCATTATTCAAAACCTTCACAGTACTTGATAATGTTAGACTTGGTAACTTTTTTTCTTTTTTTAGCATCAAGTTGGTAAAATAAAGATTTTATAACGTTTACAAAATGGATGAGTGAAGATGGCGTCAGCTTTAAATTTTTATTTCCCTGATTATTAGTGAAGTTGGGTATCTCTTCACTGCCTTTCTTTTTCTCTGTGATTTGCCTATTTGTTTTGAGGATTTTTCTGTTCAGTTATCTTTTTAATATATTTTTCAAATTCTGACAAATCCTGAACATGACTCTGCTATTAGGTATGTGCTTTGCAAATGGTCTGCTGATCTGTGGTTTGTCTTTTTGAGAAAAGCTTAAATAATTTTCAATGTCATGACTATACTTAATACGGCTGTCCTGACAGGGTAATAAGAACTCTGGACAGAAATGTTGTAATTAAGCATTCATCAGGCTGGGCTTTGACACACTTCCTCATAACTGAAAGGACTGTCGCACCAGGTACTGAGTGCTGGCATCCTTACTGCTCCTATAGGTAGGATTTCTGACCTTAGAATCATAAGGCTTGTGTTCGTTTTTAGTTTTTTGTTTTTTTTGAGACAGAGTCTCGCTCGGTCACCAGGCTGGAGTGCAGTGCAGTGGTGTGATCTCTGCTCACTGCAACCTCCGCCTCCCAGATTCAAGCGATTCTCCTGCCTCAGCCTCCCAAGTAGCTGGGATTACAGGCACGCCACCATGCCCAGCTAATTTTTGTATTTTTAGTAGAGACAGGTTTTCACCATGTTGGCCAGGATGATCTCAATCTCCTGACCTCATGATCAGACCGCACTGGCCTCTCAAAGTGCTGGGATTACAGGTGTGAGCCACCGCACCCAGCCCAAGGCTTGTGTCTGAGAAGTGCTTAAGCAGATTCTGAATTCCAGGGGAATAGTTGACACCATCAGTTTGAAGACCCTGCAGAGGAACCACATCAACACGAGAATAACTGCTTCTTCCTCTCCTTGTCCCAGTATTTCGCCTTGAACTCTTCAACTAATCCATAATCCTCACACTTCAGCCTACTCGAAAACTCTTTAAAACCCCACCCTCAAACTCCCCAGAGAGATGAATTTGAGTTTCCTCTCATCTCCTCACTCAGCAGCCCTACGATGAAACGCCTTTCTCTGCTGCAGCCCTATATCTCAGTGTGTTGGCTTGACACACGCAGTGGGCAATGGACTGATGTTGTTTGCAAGTGTCACAATAAGCTGAGAAAGAGAAACTATGTCATATTAAAAATAAATACTGGGACTCCTCCAAACTTACTCATATGTTTGTTGGCAAGCATTGAGCCCTCAGTGTGGGTCTCTCCAGAGAGGTGCTTCATGGCCTGGCTGCTGACCTTCCCCACAGCAAGCAAACCAAGAGAGAACATCAGAGAGTGACCGTGATGGACACCACAGCCCTCTTCTAGCCTAACATTAGGGTAGTGTCCCATGACTCCTCCAACACTCCATTCGTGAGAAGTAAGTCACCAAGTCCAACTCACAACCGACAGGAGGTGATTCTATAAGGTCGTCAGTACTAGGAGGGCAGGACTTTTGGGGTCATCCTAGAAGCTGTCTACTGCAGCAAACCTTTGAGCATTTACCTGTCTATGAATATTTTAATCCCATTCTCACATTGATTGTTTGGTTCATTATAAAATTCTAGGCTGCTAGTCATTCTTCTTCACAAATGTAATGAATTTCTCGAAGGTTGTTGAGAAGATGGCCACCCTCCTGATTACTGATGTGACTTGTTTTTCTTTACGGGAGATTTTAGCAGCATCTCTATATTCTTACTCGTTTTACTCTTTTTCACTTTGGGGACACTTCTTGAAAATTTTCTTGATGATTTTTTCGTCCACTTTCTGATTTGTAAATTTTCTGCTGGACAGATGTTGGCTCTCTTCTCCTTTCTTCTCACGTCATCTCCCTGTATTTTTTTTCCTTTCGTTTTGGTCTGTCTTTCATGCTGTGTCTGGTGATTGATTCTTGGCCATTTATGGTTGAAGATGAACCACTAACAAGCTGATTGGATGCTCTGTAGGTAGAGCTGAATTCGAGGGCTTGAGGATTTCATTGGGAGGGCCACAGTGTAGTGAACTGGTCGTGTTGGAGTCCCGGGGGAAAAAGAAGGCGATGTTTAAATTAGGACAATTATTAGGAAAATTGAATGAAATGGCAACTTACAATGATGTAGACAGAATTGAAACTACCTTTGCAAACAGCATGACAGAAAGGTAAGTCTTCATGGCTGATTCCATCTTGCTCCTAGCCTCGCAGGCTGCTTGTCCTCGCTCATTCCTAGCCATGGGCCAAGATAATTGATCTGGCTTGACACTGAGTCTCCACCCAAATCTCATCTTGTAGCTCCCATAATTCCCACTTGTGGGAGGGGCCTGAGGGAAGACGACTGAACCATGGGGGCGGGTCTTTCCCATGCTGTCCTCATGATAGCAGATAAGTCTCACAAGATCTATGGGATTTTAAGGGGGATTTTTCCCTGCACAAGCTCTCCTTGCCTGTCCCCATCCACGAAGGATGTGACTTGCTTCTCCTTGCCTTCTGCCCTGATTGTGAGGCCTCTGCAGCCCTGCGGAACTGTGAGTCCAATTAAACCTCTTTTGTTTGTAGATTGCCCAGTCTCAGGTATGTCTGTGTCCGCAGTGTGAAAATGGACTAATACAATACCCCTGAGAAGAACTTAGTTTCTGGTTTAACTTTGAAGCAAGGATTCTAACAGTCCCCCGCAAGACCGACGCACTCCTTATTTGGGACATGAAACTGCCTTTGTAGGACTAATGAAAGGCCACTGTCTGAGAACTGAAGCCATTGTCAAGATAAAGGAATGGCCACAAGATTCTTGGTCCCAGCTCCTCAGAAGGCTGAGGCAGCAAGACTGCTTGAGCCCAGGAAGTCCAGGCTGCCGTGAGCCATGATGGTGCCACTGCGCTCCAGTAGAGTCATAGAGTACAACCCTGTTTCTACATTAGAGAAAAAAAAAGCAGAAAAGAAATCAGGGAGACTCTGGCTGCCTGGGAAAAGCAGGACGCTGAGACCGAAAGAAACTAGGATGCTAGTGGGGTGCTGATCCTGCTCAGACCGCAAGCCCAGAGGCTGGGCCTCCCAGGGTTAGCAGAGAACAGGGTTGCAACTCCAAATACCAAGAAATGTTTTGGAAAACAGGCATTAATCTGTTTGTGTGACTAGCTCTGATCCAGTTCCTATTTTTCAATAATAAACGTCTTCATCTTCCTTCCCACTCGTCATCTCTGTGAGGACAAGCTAAAAAGTTCCTTTTCTCTTTCTTAGTTAACTTGTTACCTCTAAAGCCTTTCTAGAAGGAAGAATGATGGTCAGCAGACGGTATCATAATGTGATAATAGAGCCGTGGGAATTGTTGAATGTATAGTAACATCGTGAATTAATCTTTGTCTTTTCTTACTGGCTGAGAATTTCCTGTAAATTTTCATATTTATCCCCCCAACATATTGGCCCAGCAGAGATCAAAGAAGCTTATAAAATTGAAGGCAGTTTTTATACATGATAAAACTACTGGGAATTATTCAAAAATCCTTTGGGTTTTATGAGCTTAAAGACTAAAACTGTAAAACAAACACCAAGATTTTAATAAGGATGGAAGTAAGACACGCCTTTTTGCTTGGGTTAGAAG
The DNA here is from genome assembly GCA_028533165.1 of Leontopithecus rosalia. NCBI lineage: Eukaryota > Metazoa > Chordata > Mammalia > Primates > Cebidae > Leontopithecus > Leontopithecus rosalia. The sequence continues at coordinate 171,687,956 of CM052650.1, read as the reverse complement.
AGTCAACCTAATCTAAGTTTACCGGATACAATGTTTCTGGGTAGCTTTTCTTTTAACCCTGTGCATTCTGATGTGTTGAGGGAACTAGCCCCTTGGAGCTCTTGGCTGGAACGGCTATCATCTTTGCGAAACAATCTGTGACAACAAAAGCGAAAGGCTGACCTGAATAGATTTTCCCCCACTGACCTAAGTTGCACCTAAAATGTAAGAAATGCAAATTTTATAATGATTTAAGACTGCTTCCTGAGGGGCCAGCATATTAGCAGAAAAGAGTGTTTGTCAGGTTAAACTCCTTACTGCTCCATTTATACCTAAAAGTAGGGAAGTGTCTTGAGAGAGCAAGAGGTGGAAATCGCCTTGTCTAAGGCATGGATTCTAAAGTTGGAGCATCTGGAAGTTGTGAGATGGTAGATGTTTTGTGGAGGAGTGATAGCAAGTATATGGAGTTTATGTGAAGTTTAGTCCATCTGATTTTAAGTTATTGGCTTTAGATGTAATCTTGTGCCAAGGTATTAGCTGTATTTTTTTTTTTTTTGAGACAGAGTCTCACTCTGTTGCCATGTTGCAGTACAGTGACATGATCTTGGCTCACTGAAACCTCCGACTCCCAGGTTCAATAGATTCTCCTGCCTCAGCCTCCCAAGTACCTCGGATTACAGGCGAACATCACCATACCCAGCTAATTTTTTTTGTATTTTTAGTAGAGACAGGGTTTCACCATGTTGGCCAGGATGGTCTCGATCTCTGGATCTCGTGATCCACCCGCCTCAGCTGCCCAAAGTGCTGGGATCACAGGCGTGAGCCATGGCACTCAGCCGACATTAGCTTTCCTGTCCGCCTTCCTTGACCTACGTGGATTTATCAAAAGAAGGTCTGTAACAGATTAAAAAATTAATTAAAAAGGAAGCTAAAGAACAGACTAACCCTCTGGCCTAGAGGATTAAAAATGTGTAATTGAGGGTCAGACTTCTCTTTGAGCTGATCAATCAGATTGGCCACCTAGTAGTCCATCAAAAACCTCATCCTTTGTAAGTTAGCAAATTGAGAAATGACTAAAGATACCACACACTTTTAACAATTTACCAGCCCTGTTTCCAAGTTCTCACAGAACAAACTACTGGGACTGAACTTACCTTCCTGAGGAACAGCTTGTGTTGCACAGTTAAAAACAGAGAGCACTTAGTGTGCAATTTGTGTGTTCCTTGCTTTCATATAAATGGAGATTTGGAATGTTTATGCTTAAAATCAAGTTGTCTTGCAAAGCAATACTTTGTGGCTCTACTATCAACTTACTTGGCGTTTCATCATCAAAAGAACTTAAAGGAAGCACTAGCTTGTCTTGAACCTAAATAACCATCAATGACAAAATAAGTGTATTTAAAATTTGAGACCGATTTGGACTCATCAAACCTTTTATTAATAAGAGGGTCTATTAATTCTCTCTGTTGTTTTACCTGCAAATGTCAAATGAGTTTATCCAATTTTTTCCACAAAGTTCCCCTTTTCTGCATATTAGTCCAGTTCAGTTGTTTTAGCGTTTCATAAATGTTGTTGGATTAGTTGCACTGCCCATGACTGTCTGCAGTATGGATTTAAGGAGCTCACAGGACAGAGAATCACTTGTTTTATTATGATGGCTTTAGTTGTAACTAAATATAATTGGTACCAGATGAACACATTAGGAAAGAATTAGATTAAATTATGTGACTGTAATTCTACTAGAACCAAAGCCATTTTCAGCTATGAAATTGCCTGGAATTGAAGCAGGGGACTCTAACAGGTTGTCTGATTCTTTTTCTTTTTTTTTTTTTAAGCATTAAAAAAAAAAACAGAGGGAAAATCTTTCTCTTGAATAGACAAAAGAAAAAAATAAAGGGATATACATACTTCTTAAGTTCTGACAGCTGATTGACATGGCTTGACTCTGTGCCCCCAACAAAATCTCATGTCAAGTTGTAATACCTACATGTTGGGGGCAGGATCCAGTGGGACGTGATTGGATCATGGGATTAGTTTCCCCCATGCTGTTCTCGTGATAGCGAGTGAGTTCTCGTGAGACCTGATGGTTTGAAAGTGTGGCACCTCCCTTTTTGCTGTCTTTCTCCTGCTGCCATGTCAAGAAGGTCCTTGCTTCCCCTTCACCTTCCACCATGATTGTAGTCTCCTGAGGCCTCCCGGCCATGCTTCCTGTACAGCCTGTGGAACTGTGAGCCAATTAAAACCCTTTTCTTCATAAATTATCCAGTCTCAGATAGTTCTTTATAGCAGTTTGAAAATGGACTCATACACTGACTTTACTTTTTCCACAATAATATATAACCCGGAAGTTCTCAAATTTTAATGGACATAAAATTCAGCCAGGGAGCTTATGTAATGCAGTGACAAGGTGCTGTTTTCCGGGTTTTGGCTCAGTGGCCTGGGCAGGATTCAGGAATGTGAATTTTTAAAAAGCCCTCCTATTCCTCTGCAAGCAGTTGTCCAACTTCACTTTGAAGCATTGACTGTGACACGAATCACCCATACTTTCCTATTCTTTCAGAAAATATTACTATACAAAGTTCACATACTATACAAAGTGTCACTATACAAGATATGACTGAGATAATGTGAGAAAACGCTGAGAACATTTTAGATTCTTGTATACATGCTTTCATTATTTCACAGAGTTATGATGTAAGTATTCCCACATTGATATTCAACTATGAGGGCTCTGTGAGTGTCTCTTGCCATTTTTTAGAACGGCATTTAGGGCTGCTTAACTAGATCTTATGCACACACACACACATCCAAACATCTAAATATAACATTAATTCTTGTTCATATTAGTTGCTTGTTTTCTATTTTTTTCCAAGTAGGCCTTTCAGCTCTCAGAACATGTTGACAATATTCAGTCATCAATACTGAAAAGGATAACCAGGATACCACAGGGGAAATTAAACTTCTTCAGAAAAAGATGAGTAGCATCCCACAGTACTTCATCAGTGTGCGCGTGGGGGTAATTTCTTTGTCCTTTTGTTTCTTCAGGGACAGGGTCTCGCTTAGTGACCCAGGCTGGAGTGCAGTGGCATGATCAAAGCTCACTGCAGCCTCAAACTCCTGCCCTCGAAGATCCTTTCATTGCAGCCTCTGGAGTGGCTGGGACCACAGGCATGCACCACCACGTCCGGATTTGTTTATTTTTTGTAGACATGGAGTCTTGCTATATTGTCCAGGCTGGTCTGGAACTCGTGGCCCCAAGCAATCCTCCTAGGCTGGCCTCCCAAAGCACTGGCATTACAGGTGTGAGCCACTGCACCAGGCCAATGTGTGTGTGATTACTAATACAGGCAGGAGCCATAGCTATCCTGTTCATACCCAACACCGTATGTAAAGCAGCGACTACTTCGTCTCAGTGCCTTGATGCCAAAAGGTACAAAACTCTGAGCCTAGATAATAATCCAGTATGATAGAGGACTTAAATGACATTAGATTTTGGTTTAATTTCTCTTCGATTGGAAGATTGGCTTAGTAAAACCGTTGGAAGAGTTTTGTGGTAAAATAGAAATTTCTAAACAAGGGCTATGGCTGGTGTCCTTCCTCCCAGTTTCTTTTGACATAACTATGAAACCAGTTACGGGGGAGAACATCTGCATTAACAGAGAAAACTAAAAGCAGGAACGAATTACTACCAAAGGCAATCCCGTGAGTCTGAGTTAGGAGACTCGATCACTGCCCTGCCCTTAACCTACCGAGTAAACCCCGAAACCCCACAAGCACATCCCGAGTATGGGGAGAGAAGGTCCGGGCCTGCCCCAGCCACTAGGCAGGGCCAGGAACACACACGTGGCCAAGTGCTGGTTAGCGAAAGTCATTGCAGATCACCCACGTGATCCTCCTTAGAAAGTACCCAAGCTGCGGGGGCCTGACAGAAAGAGGCTGGAGATTAAGGACTCGAGTATGAAGCACTGCAGGGGGAAGGAAAGGATTAGGGTGGGGACTGGATCTCGTGGACTCATCAAGCCCTCATGCTCTCAAAACCTTTCAAACACCAACATAATTTTTTAATAACAAAAAAGACCAAAGCTTATAAAAGATGAATATGATTAAAAACAATACACAGGTCTTTCACAGAATACTGCAATTTAAAATACACCATGATTCTGGTTCAATTCCACAAGCAAAACTATGGTGTGTTATTGGGAGATCTGTTAATAGATGTTTCACTTGATTGGATGAATTAAATAAAATCACATGAATCTCTCAATCAGTTATTATTCAGTAGGACTTAACATCCTTCCTGATAGAATCAAGAAAAAGAAAATCGTTTTAAAGATCAGGGAAAGAAAATTACTTTCTTTCCATGACTGATAATATCTATTGTAAGTCAGCCACAGGCACTCTGTGTCTGGTGGTGCCTGCTGGAGATGACTTATCAGTAGACCAGCGTCGTGGCAAAACTGCCACGTGATTGCCACGGGTGATGCCTGGTTTTTCTTGCATAGCCTGCAGACAACACAGAAAGGTAATGCTGGTAGCTGGGTAAGAAGCTGTGCCAAGAAGTGTGTGCTAGAGCCAGCTGGCAGGACTCTGGAATGGCAGTGTTGTATAAGGGGTTGAATTTTAGGATATTGTTGATGAAGCAATCAAAGCTGTGCTTGTAGACGCGCCTGGAGAAGAGCCACCCCACGGAAGTACGACGTTGTGTAGTGCTGCACAGGGGACTCTCTCTCAGGGCTTTTGAACCCTCACTGCTTTTTCTGGGATAGTGTGTTGCACATTCAAGGTACTGAATGAAGAAATGTTTCAAAATATGTCACCATCTTTTTTTTTTTAAATTTTTATTGCATTTTAGGTTTTGGGGTACATGTGCAGAACATGCAAGAAAGTTGCATAGGTACACACGTGGCAGTGTGTTTTGCTGCCTTCTGCCCCCTCACCCATATTTGGCATTTCTCCCCATGCCATCCTTCCCCTGCTCCCCCCCCCCCGCTGTCCCTCCCCTATTTCCCCCAATAGACCTCAGTGTGTGGTGCTCCCTTCCCTATGTCCATGTGTTCCCATTGTTCATCACATATGTCACCATCTTTATGGTTTAACTTACAATCACTGAGTTTGCAATTATTTTGCCACTACACCTTGTGCGTACTTGGAAAAAACTCACCATAAACTCTGATTAGTTATTTGTTGAAAGTGTTTATAACTTATTGAAAGAAGGTCTCTGTTTCTTTGATAAGAATAAGCAAATTTCTCAACCAAGAAAAATCATTTGCTTTAGTGAACGTGTTTTGCTAATGTACTAAATTTTTAAAGAATAGAAAGCGTATACACCAAAACCAAATCTTGTTTGGTATCTCAACAACCATATCGAAAACCAAGAAAAGAATTAGAGATCTTAGGGGGCTTGAAAAGCAAATCTTTTTTGCTGTCCTGGAACATGGTTGCTGTGAGGGCAGGGACCTGGTCTACCTTACTCTGCACTTCATCCCTGACTCCCAGAAAGGACCTTGTACAGAGGCAGGTTTTAATAAATATTATTCTAGATGAATGAATTATGGATGAATGGAAGTTAAGAGGCTGAGCCAGAAACTCTTAATTAGAAGTATTTTTGAAAGTCTTCTCAAAGATTTACTTTTTGCACATACACTTAAAGGGTCATGCATGTGTCATCTTCTAAAGAGTCACAGGAGTTCCAATCTGAATAACGGACCATTTGTTTTCTTAATAGCTGTTATTGCTAACTGTTCTACCTGAATTTGGTTGTTCACAGCAGCTGCAAGATTCTTTTCAGTAAATATCGATCACGTTTTGTATTTGAAGGTAGGCGAGTGTTGCTTCTTTACAGTCTTGCTTCCGTGTAATATGTCAGGATGAGAATGAATACATGGAGTTCTGCCACTCATTATATGTGAATTAGAACACGGAGGCACAAAGCTGACCTGCAGCTTGCTCTGTGTGCTTCCCTGCAGGCCCTCTTCCATGGTCATGTGAGGTGAGTATGCCAGTATTACAGAGACAGCGTGTAAATGAAAACTAAACGGGGAGGCCGAGGCAGGTGGATCACGAGGTCAGGAGTTCAAGACCAGCCTGGCCAAGAAGGTGAAACCCTGTCTCTACTAAAAATACAAAAATTAGCCGGGCATGATGGCATGCATCTGTAATCCCAGCTACTCAGGAGGCTGAGGCAGGAGAATCATTTGAACCCTGGAGGCAGAGGTTGTAGTGAGCTGAGATCACACCACTGGACTCCAGCCTGGTTGACAGAGTGAGACTCCATCTCAAAACAACAACACAACAGCAACAATAACAACAAAAGCTAAACGAGCCTACATATTATGTACCAAAGGACTGTGAAGATCATCAAGGACCAGGTAATACCTGGAAACTGCACATAAACATTTTATCTTTAAATACACTGAACGACTCATGGAAGTTATATTTTAATGCCTTTGCTCATGCTGTCCGTCTTACCGTCCTCTTCTCTCCACCTTTAGCACCATCAGCAAGATCCTTATTTATCCTCAAGGCATGGTTTAAATTTGTCTTCCTTCCCTGAGTGTGCCTAGATTCTGCTCAGAACAACTTGATCCTTGTGATGTTTGTATTTCTATTATTGCAATATTGAAATTGCTTTATAGCAAATTATTTTCATGATTATAAGGAGAACCAGGGAGTGTATTTTATTTTACCAACTCCAAAAACAATCCCTCGGTAACTGTTGTCTAAAAGGTATTTTTCTAGATGGTGCACCGATTCTGAAAGGAGAGCAGGGAAACACTGAGAGAGAAGCATTCATAGCTGGGCTTTGAAGTTCATGTTGGACTTTCTCAAAATGTTGTTGAAGAACTAGGGAAGAGGAAAGGGATAGTCATTTAAGGAGCAAATGAAAGCGAAGGGTAGTAGAAGATTGGGGAGGGAAAAACTGAGCACATTTCTCATGTAAAAGGTGGGGATGTATCCATGATGGAAAAAGGAGGAAGAATGAGTGGAGTGAGCACGTGAGGAAATCTGGACAGATGATGAGGTGACAAAAAGCTCATATTTGGAAAGAAAGGAGTTTGGGCATTTCCTCATCTCGTGTGGGACAGGGAGGGGGGTGAGGATGGGCCTAGCTCATGATTTCAAATGCTCAGTGGTGACTTGCTGAGTTAGGTGTATGAAAAGCCTCTGAAGTTAAGAAGTAGGGTCCAACCAGTGCTGTGATCTATTTCATATTGTGACTAAATAATTCTCCCTCCTAAAGCTGTCCACTCAGAATCAAATTCAAAAACACTATCTAGATTGTACCGGGACTTCAAAATTGTTTAAAATTGTAGGCATAATACATTTTTTAAAGTAGGCAACTTAATAAGAAGTCCTGTCAGTTACATTGACTTTTTTAGTATGAAATACGTCAAATAGAGTAAAAGAAATTACAGACATTGTATCAATGTGCAATTTTGCTCATATATGACGATGTATTTAGTTAGAGTGGTAGTCCCCTTGATGACATACCATACAAGAAAAATCAGAGAAATGGAAGAATCAAGTTACCGATGACAGTAGAAGATTCAGTATTACTTCATCTATTCAGATAAGTAACTATAGCTTAAAATAAAATACAAAATAAATAAGATATTTGAAAAGTGGGCCAGGCGTGGTGGCTCATGCCTATAATCCCAACACTTTGGGAGGCTGGGGCAGGCAGATCATGAGGTCAGGAGATTGAGAACATCTTGGCCAACATGGTGGAACCCTGTCTCTACTAAAATACAAAAAATTAGCTGGGCATGGTGGCACATGTCTGCCTGTAGTCCCAGGTACTCGGGAGGCTGAGGAAGGAGAATCCCTTGAACCTGGGAGGCGGAGGCTGTAGTGAGCTGAGATTGCACCACTACACTCCAGCCTAGTGACAGAGCCAGACTCTGTCTCAAAATAAATAAATAAATATTTCATAAGCTGTGCAGAAGGAGTAATAAGGAATTCTTTAAAGAAATCTTTTTGACTGAATACGATTTTTTTAACATTTAAAAGCATGAGAGTGGATATAATGTGCTTATTAATCAGTATAAGGTTTTCCATTTGAAGAGAAAACATTAATATAGACATTTTCAGAATGAATATTTGTTTGACATTAATATTTAATTTATGCACACCTCTCCTTTCAGATTTATTTATTTACTTATTATTATAAAGGTTCCCTCCTTTTCACTGGATAGGGTATTATTTTGACATCCTTTAGTATAATTTTTAACAAACAGTTTCAGCTGTGGAGCAGAGCAGACCTTGCTGCCTAGTGGAAGGAGCCTGGGGCTTGGTACCCCTGGCTGCTGGCCCCGATGCTGTTAAGGCATGCTTTTGGGAAAGTGCTTTGGGTGCTCTGGAGCTCAGTTTCTTCATCTACAACTCGAAGGGCTTGCCAGTCTGAAAGTCTCAACCAAGCCCCAATCCTTGAGGGGCTTTCATGAATATCCAGGACATGTGCTGCCTGTTTCAATGACTTGAGTTGCTAATGGTTTATGTTGTTCTAGGGCTAGAGATGCTAAAAGTATTCCAATGTGTGGGAAAATCTAACACAAGAAAATCGCCGTATCCAAAACACCAATAGCACCCACTCTGAGAAGCAGGAGAGGTGGTTTACAGCACTGGGTCTGGAGTGGGCATGGGTCATTGTTCCTCACCCTAACCTAACTGCCACCTTCAGCCAAGATTCTAAACATAATGGAGGAGAGGGGAGGGTGCATCTATTGGAGGGTCTCTGTTTTCTCTGTGAATCTGAGTGTTCTGTCCACTGAGAGTGGGTGTGGAAGGTGTGAGTATAGTTAGTATAAAAGACTTGATATAATTGTCACAGAGAAAGAGACATAAATCGGAGTTTTTTTTTCAAAGCTGTAGGCAGCTTCAAAGACTTATTCAAGGTGGAGGACTGTGGATTTACTGACTATAATCTGGATTGTTTTATGGTAAACATAAAACAATGTAAGGAAACTAAACTGGCTATAACATTCTTTTTTTTTTTTTTTTTTTTTTTTTTGTGAGACAGAGTCTCTCTCTGGTGCCCCAGGCTAGAATGCAGTGGTGTGATCTCAGCTCACTGCTGCAACCTCTGCTTCTCAGGTTGAAGCAATTCTTCCACCTAAGATTCCCGAGTAGCTGAGATTTCAGGCATGTGCCACCATGCCCAGCTAATTTTTGTATGTTTTAGTAGAGAAATTGAAGAATTAGTTTACTAACGAGAGTAGAAATTCAATATTAATTTATCTATTCAGATAACTCTACTACACCTTAAAATAAAACATACAAAAAAAGATATTTGATAAGTGGTGCAGAAAGAGTAATAAGGAATTCTTTAAAGAAAACATTTTTTACTGTATATGATACTTTTTAACATTTAAAAGCATCAGAGTGGATATGATGTGCTTATTAACCAGTATATTAACAGGTATATTAACAGGTGTGAGCCACTGTGCCCGGCCCAAAATTCATGATTTTTATCAACATTTCTTAATATCCTTTGGGGAGGAGTGGAGAAGAGGAAAGTTAAATTGACCTAGGGCTGAGGTTTTGTGTGACATATGGAAAAGAAGGGAAAAAAGGAACTGAGGATATTTTAAGAGATTCATTGAGGTGGTTGACCCCCCTGGAGTCTCGATTGGATGAAGGATGAATCATGAACTGAAGAAGACTCAGACGAAGTAGGATGGTAGGAGCCAGATGTTGAATCAGCTCCATCCAAAGGCTAATGCATTAAACATTCACATTGGCATTTTTTATACTGTGGATTTTCTACTCAATTAGATTCTTGGTTGAATTTCATTGTACAGTTGAGAATTTTCAATATTATTATGGTAGATTGCATCAATATTTGAAGCCTACATGTTATTTCAGAACCTTGGCATTTCCTCTGCAGCAGAATCTATTTCCTATTCCCTTAAGTCAGGGCAGTCTTCTGTGACTGCCAGGAAACATGGCGTGGTAACAACAAGGGCTGATGCAGCTCCCACCCGACGCTCTCCTTCCTGGCCTGCGACTTGAAGCCCTGGGTTGACATGTAGCAAGTCAGGCTATTCTGAAGCCACCATATCGGAGCCACCATGGAGAGAGAACAGACGAGCCCCAGCACTTCCAGCTCACAGGTGTTTGAAACTTTCCAGCTCAGACATCAGACACATGAGTAAGGGAGCCCTCTGACCACCCAGCCCCCGGCCTCCAGGCTTCCTTAGCTGACGCCCAGTAAAGCAGAAGTGAGTTATCCCAGCCAGCCAGGTCTGAGTCGTGAGCGAAATAAAAGTCGGGGTTTCTAAGGACACTGCATTTGGGATGTTTAGTTATACAGCAATAATTATCATTATCTCCCTCTAGCTTTTAAAGTTGAAAAATGTCTGATCTCCTTGAACCATAAGGAGACTAAACTGGCTGTAAAATTCATGGGTTATAAACTCTACACACTGTTGTCCGTCCTCCACACTCAGTCTTCCTGTGCTTGTTTCTGAGGCCAGCCGGGTGCTTTTCCTCAAGGCCCTGACTGCTTTTCTGTATCTGGATGGATGTGTAATCCTTTTTCTCTTCTATTCCATTTTTGAAAAAGATGCTTCATTTTTCAGGAACATCTTTCTCATTTGAACTCTGTTTCACGTTTATTACTAATTATTTCCGTAGTTTTTTCTTTTACATTTTGTTGTACATGACTTCATTACAGCTGTTGTTTCCTAATATTTTAGTTTTTTTATTCTATTTTGTTGTTGGTTGCTTTTTATCTTTATAATGTTTTTATATTTTGCTTTCCTTTATTATTGGAGTTCTGTCAGTTCATTTAATCTTCTATTATTTTCTAAAATCTTCTATTATCTTTGTTTCCAAAGGGCCAGCTAGATAATCTTCGACTGCATTTTAATAAGTAAGCCCTTGGCTTTGTGGCTTCTTGGGAGTGGAGGGGAAGAGTTGTCTTTGAAAGGAAAGCGCTGTTAGAGTTCTTCTGTTTCCTTGGTTAATTTCTCTTGCATGGTATTTTTTTAAATCTGCCTTTTGCTTTTATTATTTTTCTAATTAAGACCTCTGTAGTAGATTCCATGTTGGTTCATTTTCATTATTCATTTTAATTTATTATGCATGTATTGAATAAATTATTAACTAAACAGTAACTCAGATGTCAAGGGCTAGCGTGGGCTTTCCTCTTCCAGTGCTGCTTATTTCTAGAACAGTCTGGACTAACTTGAGGAATCGATAGCCTCTTTCAATTCTCTCTGCCCAGCATGCATACATACTCCTCACTAAGCATATTTTTACTGCAGATATTTTTTAAATAACAAGGCGAGTAGATTACCTGAGGACAGGAGTTCGAGCCTGGCCAACATAGTGAAACCCTGTCTCTACTAAAAATTAAAAAAAAAAATTAGCTGGGTGTGGTGGCACCTGTAATCCCGGCTACTCAGGAGGCTGAGGCAGGAGAATAACTTGTACCTGGGAGGCGGAGGTTGCATTGAGCTAAGATCATGCCACAGCACTCCAGCCTGCGCCACAAGAGCAAAACTCCATCTCAAAAAAGAAAAAGCAAAGGACAGTTGTTCCAAGCATTAGGTGTCTGAGCAAAGGAGAGACACAGCACCTGCCAGAGCATGCCTCCCTGAGCCCGCATGGGAACCACTCCCTGTCGCTCCCCATGTGGCTTCCACTCCAATCCTCCAGCCACCGGCCTGCTCCTGATCAAGCCTCTACTCTGGGGTCTTTATTTTCACTGGCTTATTTTTTTCCCCCAATGTCTCAGTCTGAGCGACAGAATTCTAAATATTGTTGACTTAATTGATTATCCAAATAGGGAACATTTAATAATGATAGAAATAATGTCATTAGCTGGTCATGCTAAGTGCAAAGTTATTACCAATCAATCGATCTGCCAGGTAAACATACTATATAAACTCCATGTATTTTTAGATTGGCCGTTGTTTCTTTTTTCCTCTGGAAGGGAAACACAAAAACTAGGTATGGGTAAAATCCTATAGAGAAAATAACACCTGATTTATCCACACGAAGTTGACATAATCAGGGTTATACAGCACGACACTGCTTTTTCAATAGTGCCAGACTGCTCTTAGGCATCAGTGACAGGGACAGCAGCTTTTCTGTGGTGGCAGTGGACCTCAGTGCCCTTATTCCTTCTACACGCTCCTCACAGCATCAAAGAAACCATGCCTAGGGCAGGGAGGAATGTGGAGGATGCGTGAGTCCTAGCTGGGAGTGGGCAGGATCCCCGACGGGGAAAACCAAGAGGAACAGCCCGCATTACACCAGGAGTCCTCAGCGGGCAGGATCCCTGACGGGGAAAACCAAGAGGAACAGCCCGCATTACACCAGGAGTCCTCAGCGGGCAGGATCCCTTACAGGGAAAACCAAGAGGAACAGCCCGCATTACACCAGGAGTCCTCAGCGGGCAGGATCCCTTACAGGGAAAACCAAGAGGAACAGCCCGCATTACACCAGGGGTCCTCAGCGGGCAGGATCCCTGACGGGGAAAACCAAGAGGAACAGCCCACATTACACCAGGAGTCATCAGTTTGTGCCTATTTTAATGCCTTGTTTTATCATTTTCAGCTGTGGGAAAACAAGGGTTTTTTTTTCTTTTAGTATGTTTGAGATAATTTTCTCCAGTTCTTTTTTTCTTTTTTTTTTTTTTGAGGGTGGAGTGCAGTGGTGTGACCTCAGCTCACTGCCACCTCCGCCTCCCAGGTTCAAGCAGTTCTCCTGCCTCAGCCTCCTGAGTAGCTGGGATTGCAGGTGCCTGCCACCATACCCAGCTAATTTTTGTACTTTTCATGGATACAGGGTTTTGCCATGTTGGCCAGGCTGTTCTTGAACTCCTGACCTCAGGCGATCTGCCTGCCTCGGCCTCCCAGAGTTCTGGGATTACAGGTGTGAGCCTCCATCTCTTCTTATGTGGGTTTATTTCTTGATATTTTTTCCCAGAAAAAGCCCAAATAGTCATTATTCTTCAAAAAACGGCTCACAGAATATAATAAAGATCAACGTTTTTTAGTGTCTTACCTTTGATTCTGGTGCACAAATCTTCCCAGAACCAAGCTGGGTCCAACTGCGTTTTCTCGAGGTCTAAAATCGAGGAGCAGACAAACTAGGAAAGAAGGGAATTTATTGCTGTCACTAGATACAGGGACAAGGCTGGAGATAATTCCACCAGACCAACTCAACATGTTACAGTTTTCTTAGTGCTTATATAGGTTGGGGTTATGTGCCTACATGCATTATAGCATTGCCTAAGTCTATTGGTGACTAATTTTGTTTCAACTACTGTTGGAAAAGCAGCAGAGGAGAAAGGACTTACAGAGTGCCGACATAAACTGGTTATGAGTAACACATCAACAAGGTACAATAAACTGCAGGAGGCCACAGGAGGCCTCTGAGGAGGAAAGCCTCTCCATGCCTCACGTTCCGGTGCAGGGTGACCTGGGCTCTGTTACAGTAAACCTTGTGCTCAAGGACGTAAAACCCCTTCGTAGCACTATGACGTAGCCAGACTTGTAGGCTCCTTGTAAGGTCCCCGTTCCACCAGCTGCACGTAGATAACAGGCTAAAGAGAACCACATGTTCTTGTTTTGTGAAACTCCCGAACTGCCACTGTTATCAATCCTTAAAATGATACACCAGTTCCGGCCACTGATTCACTTCTGGCCCAGTGATTCACCCCATCACTCCACCTCTGCCCTGTAGATCAAAGCGATTGTCACCAATAAATCGTGTGGATGCTCAGAGCTCGGGGCCTTCACTGCCTCCTCCAGAGTAATAAGTGATGGCCCCCTGGTCCCACTGTCTCTCTTAATCTGTCTTTTTCTCATTCCTTTGTTGCCACTGGACTCGGGGTACCCATGGGTGATGTAGGGCTGGCTCCCTACATTCTGGCACCCAGTAGGGCTCATGGATTCCCTACAAACTAGCAAGTCAGAGGCAAAAAAATGCTTGCTAAATCTGATTAAGCTGTGAGGGCTGCAGTACCTTCAAGGCCTGCCTACTGTTTTAGCGGTGATCATTTCTATCTTATCGTCTTTACAGCTTGGCCCAGAGAGCTGCCTGAGACTCTCTAATGAATCTATTCAAACAGCTGTGTCTGTGACCTTGACTCTTCTCAGATTCTGTCCACCCAAGATGGGTCCTGGCCCTAGGAATGTCAGACTGTCCATTATTTCAGCTTGCTCCAGGATAGGGAGAAGCCCCTGTAAGGCTCCTACTGACCGTATGTTGCATTTCTAGCTTCAATGTCTGGGCACTGATTTCCCTAGTTTAACTATTTGCTCAATGTTAAGGCTGTGCTGTGGAAAGCTGTGTAACTGGGGCACTATGCAGGCCTGTTTGTGTGATTGTCAGAGAGAACTGGCCTGCCACACAAGGTCTGGTGTGAGTTTATCTTTGAGAAAGGCCAGGATCATGCTGAGTCATCCCACACATGCTGCAGAGACAGCACACCAGGCTGTGCTGGGCTTCCATTCCCTGCAGGTCAGCGAGCCTAGGAGATGCCTGGCCAGATCTAGGGGTCCTGTTACAACATTTGACCTGTGTGACCCCCATCTAGAGTGATTCCTGACATCATATAATTCGAGGGACACTATTTTCCCCAACAAATGCCTGGCATCTCACTGGAGATGCATATGTTTGGATTATTTTCCACACTTTTTCTTGTGGAGTGGCTGCATGATTTGGATCTTGCAAATCGGGGGTTCTGGATGTGTTCTCACCTCCATGACTTAGCTCACCGAGAGATTCTGCACCTGTCAACTTAGGATACTGACGTCGGACTTCAAAGTTTCCTTTGAGCTCTGAAATTTGAAGATTTTATTTTATTTTTTCAAAGTAAGTGTTCACTACACTAAAGATTTTTCCAGGGAAAATAGTGCTGAACTGGCTCTCTGGGAGGGTGGGGCAGAGGAGAGGAAATAAACTCATCATTTGCAGTGTTTGCCGATTACCATGGTGTAAATGTTCATATGCTCAATTTCAAGCTGCCAAAATGAAGACACTGGATGTGGAATTGGGAAGTTCAGTCTCCAAAGGCAGGACAAACCAGTTCCAAAACACCACTAGCTGAATCTCACCAATCATTTTAGTGTTTTTTTTTAAAATATGTATGTAAACATTTTTAGATATTTTAAATTTTAAGTGTGTATTCTAGGAATATGTACTCAGATTCTTTCATTAGGCCTCTGTTATTAACAATATTCATCTTCTTAAAGGCTGAACTGAGTTTGCACATTTTATCAACAGATGTTTACTGAACATCTAATATTACCAGGCAGTGTCCAAGGCAGTGGGATTCATCCATGAACAATACGTACAAAAATCTCTGACCTAAATTGAGCTTGAGGTTTATATCTAAATCATTCAAAGATTCTGTTGTGAAAGAGAAGTTAGAAATCTTTTAGCTGCAAAACATAACCCAAAATAAAACTTACCTTTGGAATAAGAGAACTTACTGGTTCATAAAATCGCCAAGTCCAGATGCACACCTGAGGGGATGCCTGTTCCAGCTTGCGTCTGTGTCACTGATCTTACCTGCTTTACACTGCGTCCCTTGAAGGCCTGTGATGTCCCCTCCTGTGACTTTAGGGGCACTTCATCCAGCTAGCGTCTATGTCACTGATCTTACCTGCTTTACACTGCGTCCCTTGCAGGCCCGTGACATCCCCACCTGTGACTTTAGTTACAGTCTCCAACATCACACTCGGGAGAAGAAAGCGATTGCTTTTCAGGAGCTGCTGCAAGCCAGAGGAAAATAGCTCTTATTTGTCCAGAAGCCCTAAAACATGCCACTTTGCCTGGGGACTGTTTGGACACTTCCAGGCAAATCTGTCTGCAAAGGTGTTGAGATATGTTGATCAACCAAAACCCGTGATGTCTCATCCCTGTGGCTGGAGGTGGAGCTTCTCAGGAGAAGCTATTTTGAAAAAAAACAACAACAATACACAGATGCTAGATGGTAAAAATAGCAAATGTCAATCACAGCTACCTTCAGCACAGCTGGAATGTGTTATCCCCCCAGATTGAACAGAGCTTTACCGTGTCTCCCTTTCTGGCCAATGACAAGAAAGTTGTGGCCTCTGGGTCTCAGAGGAGCTTATAATCTAGGCGATCTCGGACCTGGCTAAAATAGTCAGTGTTTTTAAAACTACTGACTGGAGGTTATCACATTTGGAATCCATTATAATTAACCTGCTTTCCCAGATAGAGTGAAAAATAGAGAAGACACTGAGCAAGGACCAGAAGTTCTTCTTTTCACATTTAATTTTTTGTTTAACAATCCATGCACATTTCTTGGTGGCATTCAGGCTTTTTTCCCCCATGAATCAACAGCATAAACTCAGAGTCAACTGTTTTGAAGGCAAGTCGGAATAAGCCTGACAGTAAACACACTATATGGATGCTTGTGGTGGTTTCTGGAGAAATAGGTAAAGGCTGAAATGTCTGATGTTTGAGAAAAATCATTGTCTTTAAGGAAGGGCATGGAATATGAGAAATACATCAGTATGATCTGTTTCTAGTTAATAATGACATATCATTGGTTTCTAGGTTTAGGTTTTTTTCCCTCCAAAAATATCTACACATAACTGATGTTATATAATATTTTTCACTTTTAAGTGAATATCGACAGAATACATTTTGGCTAAGGTTCAAAAAAACTTGAGGCATCATTAAAAATTATTAATTTCTCTGCTTCAGATAACCGTGAAAACATCAGACTGACAGAGATAGTCCTTGGCTTTTAGATGTAATTATCCTTAAGTGACCAAGTACAAATCTCATTTGAATATGATTATCTTCTTCTTAACATGATTAAGTTTCAATCTGGCTTGTGACGTCAGTAGTCTCATCTAGCATCTAGATGTACTTTTGTGTTTTTAATCTAAATCTCACCAGAGTCTAGCTGTAACTTAATACTGTTTCTCCTTGCCATCTCCTCAAGGGAAATTTAGGATAGGAATTGACTTAGAGATTTCAGTTATGATTCCTGATGACACGCAGTCTTTTCTGTAAGGAAATTCTTCCCCCGTCCTTGTTGGGTAGATGTAGGTTGCTTGGCTTGCGTCCTTTGAGTCACAGCTGCTGTGAACAGAGGTGTTTTATCTGCTGCTGCATCGGAAACTACTCTGAAACTTAGTGGCTTAAAACAATCATTGTGTCAAATTTCATAATTCTTTGGGTCAGAGATTTGGGCAGTGCTTCTGTGGTGATGCTTTTGCACATGGCATTGCCTCGGGACTGTGGATGGCATTCAGCTGATGGCTGATCTGCTCTGAAGGGTCCAAGATAGCTTCATTCCCATGTCTGGCACCTTGGCAGGGGCATCGGAGGGCAAGACTCAGCTGGACTCCTCTCCCATCTGTATTGTCTAAGAGCCTTTTCACAAGGTCTTTCTAGCCAAGTGGCAGCTCATGGTTCCCAGGGTAAGACTGTTGTTCCACCAGAGACCCAGATAGAAGTTGTGAGGCGCCTTCTGCCCTAACCTTGGGAGTTCTTCTGCCTGGGAGTTCTTCCTGGTTACTTCCCTTGTGTTCTACGCATCAAGCAAATCTCGAAGGCAAGGCCAGTTTTAAGGAGAGGGAGATTAGACTTCATCTTTCAGTGGGAGAAGAAAAGAGTTTGCAAGGGTCTGTATTCTGCCACCGGCAGCGAATCCTCAGGTTTGCTAAGGACACAAAGCCACATTGAAAAGGTAAACTGCAAAAATCCAATTTATCTCTCAACAATATGGGACTGAGAAAAATGCTGAGGGGCCAGTGCGTGGTGATACAGTGGGGCACGCGTGACTGTGCGAGGCTAGGGCAAGCGGCTGTGGTGAAGAACCCACTCGGAAGGAGGGAGGGAGAGTCCTAGGTGGGGAGCAGACGATCTTGCAAGGAATTGCCCGGCTCCCGAGGGAGAGGGAAGCAGAGCGGGTAGCTGCCTAAGTCTCCAGGACCTTCTGTCCTGTTTTTTTATCTTTAAGATCAACCTTGCTATCCTGGAGCTTACTTAGGGGACCGGGATTTCTTGAAACCAAAACTTTCCTGAATCACCTCTTCACCATCTGTGTGCCACGTGTTTGCTGAGTACGTTTTGACTCTTTTTTTTTTTGAGACGGAGTTTCGCTCTTGTTACCCAGGCTGGAGTACAATGGCCCGATCTCGGCTCACCGCAACCTCCGCCTCCTGGGTTCAGGCAATTCTCCTGCCTCAGCCTCCTGAGTAGCTGGGATTACAGGCACGCGCCACCATGCCCAGCTAATTTTTTGTATTTTTAGTAGAGACGGGTTTTCACCATGTTTTGACTTTTAATAAAATACTACATATTACTGCATGTTTTGCCGTAACAAAATCTACTTTTACTGCTCAAAGTATCCCCGAGATGGAATAATAATTAATGAACTCTACAGCATAACATGCTGAAAAATCCCAGATTTCGTTTATTCGACGTTAAAATATATGGGGGCACACTGAAAAACTCAGCTGGTGTGTAAGGGTGTTTCTACTCAAATCTGGGTGTTTGAGCACACGTTGTTGGCTGTCACCTGTTTCATCCTGCCACGCTAAGCGTGGGTGGCAGGAGAACAAGCTGGACAGTCTAAACCCACACTCACAGGACATCAAGCCATGGCCTCATGAGCCCAGCTGCACCTTGTTTCAACTGTATGATGGTTATAAAAAAATGTTAGAGACGGATTCTTGAAGACACAAACTGTAAAATGTTAGCGTTCCTTACATCTCATAATCTAACGTTCCACTCTGCTTTCTTTAAAAACATAATGCCATTTAGATTTTTTAAGAAGCTAAAACTTTAAGGAGCTATGTAATCAATGGGAAAAATTTAAATGTCTTCTGAAAAGCACTGGGTCTATTTCTAAAACAGATTTTAGTCTCCAGTTAAACATTCATACACGCATCGATATCATATTCAACAAATTTGCTTTCACTCTAAAATTCTATAGAATAATTTGATTTTAAAGTCACCTGAGTGGTTAGACCTGAGTGTTTGAAATTGGGTTTTTTCCCTTGTGAGAAGCACAGAGGTTTATATCCCACATATAGCCAGGCTAGTGAATACGGAAAAGTGTCATGGATCTTGTTAAAGCTGATATAAACATAAGCTGATCATTCTGACCAGAACCAAAGTTGACTTATGTAGTAGAAAAAAATAAACAGGCTGGGCGCGGTGGCTCAAGCCTGTAATCCCAGCACTTTGGGAGGCCGAGGCGGGTGGATCATGAGGTCAAGAGATCGAGACCATCCTGGTCAACATGGTGAAACCCCGTCTCTAGTAAAAACACAAAAAATTAGCTGGGCATGGTGGCGCGTGCCTGTAATCCCAGCTACTCGGGAGGCTGAGGCAGGAGAATTGCCTGAACCCAGGAGGCAGAGGTTGCGGTGAGCCGAGATCGCGTCATTGCACTCCAGCCTGGGTAACAAAAGTGAAACTCCGTCTCAAAAAAAAAGAAAAAAGAAAAAAGTAAACATAGCACGGCCTTAACCCTAACCTTTTCTATTGAGTGAGAAGTGATGATTTTCCCATTTTTTAAGTGACAGAAACTTATAGGCAGGTCAGTCACCATTCCTGGGAGCGTTCGTTCCTGTTTTGGAGTCTGATACAGTCTCAGAACAAGGGGTTCCCTCTGGGTGTTTGTAAGTAGTTGTCTGGGGAATTGTTAAGCAAATTTTCAACACTGAATGACCCCATTTTTGTTACAAGAAGACATGAAGACATAGACCTGTGCTTGTATATTGTTGCTTCCTTTTCACATCAGAAGGAACCATTGATTTTTCTCCAGCTCAATGCTCAATGTTGATGTTCAATTTCAACCATTTAATGTGCTTATAATTTTGAAATTTTTTGATCTTAAAAAAATACAAAAAGTTAAAGAATACATTGTTCTGGCTGGGTGCCATGGCTCAGACCTGTAATCCCAGCACTTTGGGAGGCCAAGGCGGGTGAATCACTTGAGGTGAGGAGTTTGAGAACAACCTGGCCAACATGGTGAAACCCCGAGTCTACTAAAATACAAAAATTAGCTGGGCATGGTGGTGGGAGCCTGTAATCCCAGCTAAGGGAGGTTGAGGAGGTTGAATACCTTGAACCCAGGAGGCGGAGGTTTCAGTGAGCTGAGATCGCACCATTGCACTCCAGCCTAGGTGACAGAGCCAGACTCCATCTCAAAAAAAGAATACATTTTTCTTTCACCAATTTGAAGAGATTTTTATAGAATGAATAAAATGCGTTATAAATCAATACTTAAATCCTAGGTTGGGAGGTCAGAACACATCACAAATGACTTGGGTATCTTGTCCTGCTTTGTTATTTGTTTGTTTGAGACAGGGTCTTGCTCTGTCGCCCAGGCTAGAGTGCAGTGGTGTGATCCCAGCTCCCTGCAACATTGCCTCCTGGACTCCAACGACCCTCCCACCTCAGCTTCTCAAGTTGCTGGGACTACAGGCAAACATCACCATGTCTGGCTATTTTTTTTTCTTTTGCAGAGGCTGGGTCTCACTATGTTGCCCAGGCTGGACTCAAACTCCTGGGCTCAAGCAATCCTCTCATCCCAGCCTCCCAAACTGCTAGAATTACAGGCAGGCATGTGCCCTGCCTTAAATCCTGCCTTGAAGGACAAACATGTGCAAACAGGTAACACTGTATTCAGAGCCCTGTCTGGAAGAGAAATCACTGCTTTCACGAAGCCTGAGTTTTCATTCTGATTTATTATAGACCACCCCAACTTAACATTGAAAGAAATACCTATGTTTTCCTACACAAGAGCAAACTTGGAGGTGAAATTAGGTCATGCATTGTTTGATTTGCCCCTTGCTTAGTTTATCACTTTCTGGAATTTTTTTTCCATGCGTATGTATGTTGAGAATTGGCCCATGCAGAAGAGGACGGTGTCTTTTTTGCTTCAAAAAGGTTCTTTTCTGCAAGTGTAAATGTATTTAAAGCAGAGGTGTGCAGCTACCATGGAGGCCTGGCCCTCAGAAGATGGGGCCAACCCCTGCAGCAACAGCAAATGCAGGAGAAATCTGTAGGGGAGGCTGAAGCCCTGGAACAATCCTTAACAGATAACGGATTCTAGCCACTGGGAAGTAAATGAAAAGGAAAATTTCTGTGGATTATGCTGCTTCTGCATCTGCTTTTTGGGCAAAGATACTGTCATTTTTCACCCTATGATTTGACATTTAATTAAAGTGAATGTTACACTAATATCTGTACCATGCTGGGAGCACTGCAATTAGTTTTCAAGAATTGTCCTCCAGCTGCACAGATGATTCCTGACTTACGATGGTTTGACTTAATTTTTTTATTTTAGGGGTGGTGCAAAAGTGATACACATTCAGTAGAGACCATACTTGCGCTTTTGACTTTTGATCTTTTGCAGGGCTGGGGATACGTGGTGTAATTCCCCTCCCAATGCAGCGAGCCGCAGTTCCCAGGCAGCCCTGTGCTCCTCAGGGTAGCAGCTGATACCGCACAGTGGGCTGTGTTGTCTGCAGGTTTTTGGATATTGCGTTTTCCCATCTCATCATTTCTACAGACACGCATCTGTGGCTCCTGCTTCTGATGAGAGGAAAGCAATTGTTTTTGAGATGAAACTCAAGATAACTTCCCAGTATCAGTAATGGCCATTGCACATGAGTTAGGACTCCTGCATTTCACCATCTTATCCTTCAAAGGCATTTCAACTTATCATATTTTTGACTTGGATTCATCAGGACATAACCCCATTGTCAGTCGAGGAGCATCTCTATATAGTCTATTACCCAAAAGCTGTTCCCACAGAAAATATTTCCAATAAATCAAATTAAAACATTTATAAGAGGATTTCCACTATGAGCATTGCTGCATAAATCATCATCTCCGCCTTTCTCCTCCTGGAAACCGTAAAAGAAAAACCTCCATTTTGAGCCAAACTAGGAGATAGATGTATTCCCTCTAGCACAAAATGCATGCACAGGATACTAGAAACAGCTGAGATCTTGGCGAAGCATGCTAGCAAGATTGAAGAGTGAAATAATGAAGAGCTGCAGGTGAGCTAAATTGTACCAGATCTCTGGAAGAGTTAGGAAAAGCACATCTCCTGAAAACGATGGAAACATACAGCTGAACTGAAATATACAGCTAGATTCCTTGTTAGTAACAAAGGTGGAGAAACAGGGCATAAGGGAGAAGCCTTCTTGAACTTGGTTTGACTCAAAGAGTTGGAGGAAGTGAAATATCAAAAAAGAGAAAGAGTGAAATACAATCACTGGCCACACCTGCAGGAAGCTATCTGTTTCTATGGCGGCAGAGGGCAGAATCTTTTACATTAAAATCTGAAGGTTCCCTTAACCCTTTATATAGGAAATTTCCAAATTCTGTCATTCAATGATAGGGAAAAGAAAACAACAGCAGGTAGGAAGGAGCTGGGGCTTCACTGATGCAAAATACTACATGAGGCCGGGTGCAGTGGCTCACGCCTGTAATCCCAGCACTTTGGGAGCCCGAAGCAGGTGGATCACGAGGTCAAGAGATCAAGACCATCCTGGTCAACGTGGTGGAACCCCGTCTCTACTAAAAATACAAAAATTAGCTGGGCATGGTGGCATGTGCCTGTAATCCCAGCTACTTGGGAGGCTGAGGCAGGAGAATTGCTTGAACCCAGAAGTTGGACGTTGTGGTGAGCCGAGATCGTGCCATTGCACTCCAGTCTGGGTAAAAACAGCGAAACTCCAACTAATATATATATAACATGAAAAATCTCAAAAGAAAGCAACAAAACTTCGTAGAGAAATAACACTCACCAGAAAACAGATTGCCACAGCACAGATTTTTAAAGTGACTGTTTCTCTCTGATTTAAAAAAAAATCTTAAGTAACCTCTGTGCAGGAGAATCGCAAATCAGATATTTGAGAACTTAAGGAAATGACAGAATAACGGTAGAGAAAACATGAGCCGAGACAACTGAGAATTATTACTTAAGAAAAAAGGAGGGGAGGGGAGGAAGATGGCGCTCTAGAAGCAACTCACCACTGCAGCTCTCAGTCAAGACGCAGAGGGTAAGCAAACACCGCATTTTCAGACGGATCCTTATAGCCCACAGAGC
>CM052650.1:171647677-171664403 GCA_028533165.1 Leontopithecus rosalia | reverse complement strand
CATATACATATACACATATACATATACATATATACATACACATATACATATACACATACACATATACATATACATATACACATATACATATACACATACACATATACATATACACATACACATATACATATATACATACACATATACATATACACATACACATATACACATACACATATACATATACATATACATATACACAAATACATATACATATATACATATACACATACATATACATATATACATATACATATACACATATACATATACGTATACATATATACGTATACATATATACATATACATATACATATACACATATACATATACATATACATATACATATATGCTCTTCCTCTCTGAAACTTTACTCCTAACAACACAAATGTTTCAATAGCCCCTAGGGTTTATTTAGGCCTAAAATATCAGTGCTGAGTTTCAATGCTAGACAAAGAGAAAAAACAGAGAAATCTGATTTGTCTAATTGTGCAGTTAATTTTGGTTAAACTTTGATTTCCAGTTCAGGGATACATGTGCAGGCTTGTTACACAGGTAAAGTTGTGTCATGGGGGTTTGTTGTACAGATTATTTCATCACCCAGGTATTAAGCCTAGTACCCATTAGTTATTTTTCCTGATCCTCTCTCTCCTCCCTCCCTCCACCCTCCAAAAGGCCCCAGTATGGGTTGTTTCCCTCTGTGTCCATGTGTTCTCATCATTTAGTTCCCACTTGTGAGAATACGCAGCACTTGGTTTTCTAGTCCTGTAACTGCACAGTTACTTGGCTGCTTTGATTGTTCAAGACAAATGCCGTAGGGTCAGATGGACACATCTCCATTTCTGGTCCTTGCTGGTCTGGCTTCCTCCGGCATGGCAGTCGTGCCCATGGCTAGCTTCAAAGTCAGGCCGCATGTGCTCACATGCCCAGCATTGTTCCTCATTCGTAGTGTTTATGGCAGAGTCTCAGCACAGGCTGTGCTGGAACTAGGCTTCCCACAGAACCCTCACTCCTACGCTAAAGCCAACAAACTCTTCCCTCCTTGTATGTCCCCTCTAGGCTTTGGTGAACCTGATATTCTCACTCTGTTGCTCAGGCTGGAATGCAGTGGCATGGTTATGGCTCACTCCAGCCTCAACTTCCCGGGCTCAAGCAATCTTCCTACCTCAGCCTTCCAAGTAGCTGGGAATATAGCCATTTGTGTAGAGACAGAGTCTTGCTATGTTGCCCAGGCTGGTCTCAAACGCCTGGCTACAAGCAATCCTCCAGCCTCAGCCTCCCAAAGCACTGGGATTACAGGAGTGAGCCACCATGCTGGAGCCCTGGTGTTCTTTTCTCCGAGCTGAAATTGGCAAATGCCTCTGTGATTCACGTAGATTTTTCTAACTTTCATTCTCAGTAAAGATATACAAAATCACTGTTGAAAAGGAATAAAATGAATCTCTAAAGCCAAGACTTCAGTGTAAGTTGAAAGAAAAATAAATGTGTCAATCAAGGGAATACATGTGTAAATAACAGCCAGAACATCTGCCTTGGTCCAATAAAACAAGTCCATTTGCAGATTTATTTCTAGCCTGGCAACAGATTTAGCAAACTGTTGGGGTGCAATGGTGCCAGCCAAAGACCCACCTAACAAGCCAGCTCCTGTGCTCCACTGAGCAAATTCGTATAATAACTAAGATTTCCCAGATCTTAGTTGCACTCAGATTTCTCTTGCTATTCATTCACACTATTCTTTCAGTTCTCTGCATGTACCATGGACTCCTTGACCACCAAGGTTGTTTTAAGGGGCTATTTCCTTTGCTGGAAATGTTCTCAACACCTCCATCTTGCAAAAAAAGAAAAAAAAAGATTTCCATTGTATCTTTTTATCCAGGGAAAGAAAACGTTGATCAGCGATCACAAGTCCCCTGTTGGCCTGGGGGTTGTATTTCTCATTGGAGAATAAGGAACCACCTTCCTGATTTTCATATCTCGGTTCTATGAGCTGAGTATATCCACCCAGTGCAGCTCTGATCTCTGTGCTGTCAGATCCTGCAATCTGGAAAACCCAAACCTGGTCTGTATTGAATTTGCCGAGGTGAAGCCAATCCGCTTTTTTCCAAGTGATATTTAGCTTTCTTACAAGCACCCTTTCTTCAGACTGCAACACACACACACACACACACGCGCGCACACACACACACACACACACACACACACCCCAAACACATTGGTCATAACTGGAGAATGCAAAACTCAATATTTTGAAAACTTATAAATAAATGAAAACATTCAAACATTTTTAATGTCATTTTGTTTTACCAACAATCTTAGGTAGTTTAACCAAATACTAGCTGAGGAAAAATTACTGTTTAAAGAAATATCCAAGCTAGTATACAAAAAGAAACAATAAAATTGAATATAGTAATTTAGCAACTTCTCATGAATTATTGAATCGTACTGATATTTAAGTAGCTATTAACATGATTTTTAAAAAAAGATAACCAGAAATACATGATTACTGATGAGAAATGCATACTTTCAGAAAGCCTTATCTTCCCAAAATTAAATAAATAAATCAAGCAAAATCATATCAAGTCTTTATACCCAACTTCCAATTTATTTAAAAAATACTGAAGACAGAGAAAACCACTGTAAAGCAGATGAGGATGTAACCTGGAAATTCCAGACTGTGATTGCCAAAAGTTAATCCGTTTTCTTTGAAAGATAATCCATCTTCTTCAATAAATAAGTTGTAACAGAAAAAGGAAATGGATGAGAATCTGCAGAGCACAATAAATGTAAGCCATGTCTGATACTAGGAGATACACGTGGATGCTGATTTGAACAAAATGTTTTTAAGCGACATTTACAAGATGATAGAAAATTTTAATATTGACATGATATTTTATAAGTTAAGAAATTTTAAATTTTTATATGAGATAGTCATTTGGTGGTTGTTTTAGAGTTCTTCTCAAGATACATACTATAAAATTTCAGGATAAAACTACATAACGTGCATGGCTTGCTTACTGTGGGGGCCGGGAACTGGAGGGGTAAAGATGTAGCAAGATCATTTTCCACTGATGATTGTGGAAGCTGGGTGGTGGAAACACAGGCATTGCTGTGCTGTGAAGTCAGATTTATACATGTTTGAAATGATTATTCAACATGAAAATTGAAAATACTATTTTTTGTAATAAAAACTTTGTAAGTTCACAATAATAGCAGCAATTTGGAAATCCTCAGGCATTACTTGTCACAGAATAATTGACTCGCGGTAGAACTTGTCTGACCCCATGCTGTGCTGTGTATGAACAAAAGCAGAATTCATTTTGTAGTTGTCAGATTTTTTTTATAACTTCAGGGGAAAAGCGGGTAACAGGATTGAAATATAGTGGTATTACACCGAGAACCACCGAATTTTAAAAGTGGTAAAGAAAATATTAATGACAGTTTTAAGAAATTCCATATACCATATGCTAATAAGTTGTTTTTATGAGTTTTCTAGGTTGGTAATTCAAGCAAAATTTATTAACATGAATCAAGACTATAATTTTTGCCATGTATACACAAACATCTTACATATCAAGGAGAAATAGAGCAATAAGAAGACATTAAAACAGCACCTAGGGCCAGGCGCTGTGGCTCAGGCCTGTAATCCCAGCACTTTGGGAGGCCGAGGCGGGTGAATCACGAGGTCAGGAGATCGAGACCATCCTGGTCAACAGGGTGAAACCCCGTCTCTATTAAAAATACAAAAAATTAGCTGGGCATGGTGGCGCATGCCTGTAATCCCAGCTACTCAGGAGGCTGAGGCAGGAGAATTGCCTGAACCCAGGAGGCGGAGGTTGCAGTGAGCCAAGATTGTGCCATTGCACTCCAGCCTGGTAACAAGAGCAAAACTCCATCTCAAAATAAAATAAAATACAAACAAAGCCTCCAAGAAGCCTGGGGTTATGTTAAATGACTGAACCTAAGAATAATTGGTGTTCCTGAGGAAGAAGAGAATTCTAAAAGCTTGGAAAACATATTCTGGGGACCAGTCAAGGAAAACTTCCCCAGCCTTGCTACATACCTTGACATTCAAATACAAGAAGCACAAAGAATACCTGTGAAATTCATCATAAAAAAGATCTTCACCTAGGCACATTGTCATCAGGTTATATCCAAAGTTAAGTTGAAGGAAAGAATCTTAAGACCTGTGAGACAGAAGCACCTAAAAGGTGCTTTTAAAAAACCTGTATAGGTTTTCCTATAAAGAAAAACCTAACAGATTTCTCAGCAGAAATCCTAGAAGCTAGAAGGTTTTGGGGCCCTATCTTCGGCCTCCTCAAACAAAACAATTATCAGCCAAGAATTTTATATCCAGCGAAACTAAGCATCATATAGGAGGGAAAGACATGGTCTTCTTCAGACAAATAAATGCTGAGAGAATTCACCATTACCAAGCCACCCCTACAAGAACTGCTAAAGGAGCTCTAAATCTTGAAACAAATCCTAGAAGCACATCGCAACAGAACTTCTTAGAAGCATACATCACACAGGACATATAAAACAAAAATACAACTTAAAAAGCAAAAAGGAAACAAAAAAACACAAAGGATGCAGGCAGCAAAGAGCATGATGAATGCAATGGTAGCTCACATTTCAATACCAACATTGCATGTAAATGGCCTAAATGTTTCACTTAAAAGATACAGAACTGCAAAATGGGTAAGAACTCACCAACCATCGGCTGCCTTCAGGAGACTCACCTAACACATAAGGACTCACAGAGACTTAAAGTGAAGGAGTGAAAAAAGGCGTTTTATGCACATGGACAGCAACTTTGATTACATTAGATAGTTACTTACGGAGTACCTACCGTGTGCCAGAGACTACGTTAAGTGCTGGGCACATGGCAGTGATCAGGCTTGAAGCTGCCCTCAGAAGCCTGTAAGAGGGGAATTTAACCTGGTTGCAGCTGCTGGCTTGCAGGTGGATGGGTGGCCTGTTAATGAGGTGACATTTCAGCTAAGACTAAAAGAATAAATAAGACTCTGTCAGTTGTGGATGGAGATGTAAATAAACCAAAGGCTAGGAGTTAAGGAAATCGTGGAGTGCTTAGAGAGCTGAGGGGAGTCCTGTGGGGCTTTGGTACATATGTCAAAGAGAGAGGTAGAAAGTCAAGCTGGAAAATGAGCTGAAGCCAGACCCTTAGAAGCTACACTAAGGACTTTTAAATTTTATCTTAAGGGTAGTAACAAATACAATCACTAACCTGTCCTATTATTTTCTATCGCATCAGAGAATGAAAGAGTATAACTTATTAGAGAGGGGATGAATCCAGTGTAGAACACTACTTGCTGTCATCCTTGTGGTTTCGAAACAGAGCATTTGATTAAACAAATTCAATAGTGTCACTTTATCTTTAAAACAGGTGATTCCTTTAAAAGACAATTTCATTGGGAGGCTGAGGGGGGTGGATCACAAGGTCAAGAGATCGAGACCATCCTGGTCAACAAGGTGAAACCCTGTCTCTACTAAAAATACAAAAATTATCTGGGCATGGTGGTGTGTGCCTGTAGTCCCAGCTACTCGGGAGGCTGAGGCAGGAGAATTGCTTGAACCCAGAAGGCGGAGGTTGCGGTGAGCCGAGATCGTGCCATTGAACTCCAGTCTGGGTAACAACAGCAAAACTCCATCTCAAAAAAAAAAAAAGACAATTTCAGTCTAAAGAAACAGATCAGTGTCTAATGTGTTCCTAGCTATGACATTTTCGTTTGTGATTCTGATCACTGCAGTAGGTGCAGTTTGTTTTGTGGTCCATAATTAGGTGGCTGGCTATTCTGATCTAAAAACCAGAAACTCCTGGAGCAGCATGACTTCTTGCTGGGTGGGAGCTGGGGTTCATCTGTGTCTTCCTGCTAAAATGACCTGATTCCTCCCACCCCTGGTGCTTAAATCCATTTATTTTTTAAGGGTTCAGAAGAGAAAAGAATTCATGGTAGGTACAAGATTAGGGTTCAGATATACAAGCAAGTCTTATAAAGAGTTAGGAGTGGAGAAACTAAAGGAGAATTATACGGAAGTCCTGTGTGGCCCAGGAATGTCTTCAACCGGATGGAAAAATGGTGACAGTGACTCTGTGGGAGTCGTCAGACTTCAAACAGCAGCAGTCACGTCTGTTGAGGAACTGACTCAACCCTGCCATGCTGGCAGCATGCAAGCTTGGAAATGACCAGCAGAAGTGTGGCCTTTGTGGGGCGATCAAAGCAGTGGACTCAGGGCCCGAACTCAGAAGAGATGCCGCAGAAGAAAGGGGAGCTTTGGCAGCCCTGACCCGCAGCAGCAGCAGCAGTGGCCCCTTCAAGTGTCCCCGACAATACACAAGAGCAGGTCAGCCCGAGCAGGTGCTGGCCTCCAAGAGGGACAGGAGCATCATCAGGAAAGGCAGCCATGCTGTGATTCGCCCGAGAAGGGCCTTGTGCTTAAAGCAGAATAGCAGTGCGGTCCAGGCCTGCCTCACCCTGAGGCTTTGAATCAGAGTGTGGAAAAGAGAGCAGCGAAACTGTTCTGGGAGAAACGACATGACTGTCCGTCTGAAACATCTCCTGGGGTGTCACTGTCCCAAGCAAAAAGCTCAAGCATTTGTGACAAGGCCCTACACTTTGTGAGAGCTGAAGCAAATTACAGCAACACAAACCTTAAAAGAAGCTTGACTCCCCAGTGTTTTACTCACCTTGGATGCTCCACATCAAAGCAGGCCTGTGCCAGCACTGTGAAGACCTGCCTTTGGAGCCAGCATGGCGAGGTGAGGAGGGGATTCAGCCTCGGCCAGCCACTGTGCCAGAAACAGCCTCTTCCCATAACCATC
This sequence comes from Leontopithecus rosalia, assembly GCA_028533165.1. Lineage (NCBI taxonomy): Eukaryota > Metazoa > Chordata > Mammalia > Primates > Cebidae > Leontopithecus > Leontopithecus rosalia. Next base: position 171,657,562 of record CM052650.1, on the reverse strand, counting down.
AGCCGTGATCTAATCACTGGAATAGCAAAGGAAAACTGGGAAAGAAATCCCAGAGGGTTTCTGAGAGCTCCTCCTTCTCAGCAACTTCTAAACTCTATTTTGCTTATAACCCTGAAAACCAGAGGCTTACCAAGGCCAAAAAATAAAAATAAAAATAAGTCTAGCTATGCCATTGCTAAGAGTGGATGGAAACTTCCTTGCATCCACACCACTGCAAGTGCCATGCTAGTGATCTTCCCAGGGAACTGGACTGTTGCAAAGGATGGCTAAGCTGCTAATCTAAGACGGAAAACTCTCAGTGGCCCCAAATGTTGCATGCTTATTTAGCTGATAACTGGAATATATGTCCCTTTTCAGCAGGCCCCCACGATAGACTATGTGAAGACCTGCACGTTACTTCAGTTTCTTACTGTGAGTCAGTCGTTCGGCTCAGCAGAAAAAGAAGAAGAAGCCTAAGGGTTGAGCTGTGGGCACATGACACGTTTCACAACTGTGGAAAAGAAAAAAGTTAGCGGATTGAAAATATTACAATATAGTGGTCAAGAAATTTAACACATTAAAAGAATCAGGATGAAATTTTAGAAGCTTCCCCCATTACAATTGTCATATTTAATTGTAAAAAACCAAAAAGACTTCTAATTGACTGCCACTAATTCATCATTTTGGTAGAAAAATTACTTAAACCTGGCCTGAAGGTTATGAAAAAAAGAATACCTAAATAGAGGAATTTTCTCTCTTTCTTGAATTACCCTATTATAATCACGTTAATTTCCATTGTACTTCTTTCTGCTTAAGATCATATTTCATTTGAGTAAATGAAAAACAAAATCCAATAACTGTAAATGAATTTGCTAATCTTAAGGAAATAATCAGTCCCTTTAAACATGAATTAAATTAGACAGCAATTTCAACGATCATATTGCTAGACAGATAAGACTTAGAAAAGAAAGCAAGCCGGTTGCAAGAGACTGTATTTTCTAAACACCTGATTCCTCAGGGCATTGTGTGCTTCTGAAAGCAAGTTTTTAATTATTTAAAAACTCAAACAGTATCAGACCTTGACTTTATAAATTAGACTATTGATGAAGTGCCTTTTCAGCTTCAGCACTGTGCCGAGAATGAGTGTGGTGAGGCCCCAGAAGTGTCCCTTCTCTTTTCTTAGATTTACTACTTCCTCTAAATCAATTCCCTTGCCTTATCACGTGTGCTTTCACCTCCCTGAGTGGCCAAAACAAACTGTTTTAAAGTTCTGTTCAGAAAAGCAATTATGAGAAATAAGTTAGAGTTATAAGCATCAAGGTACGGATGGGTTAAATCCAGAGAGTATTACCAACAGGACCATGGAAAGAAAATGTCGGCATGATTTCAAAAATTGAAGATCACAAACTGCTATGAATTTGTTTGAATAATTTCAATGCCATCCATTGTATCCTATGGGAAGAAAATAGAGCACATGGATGAAGCTTAATATTTAAAATGATATAGCATGCCTGCATGTAGAGAAGTACACATATCGTAATTGAATGAGTCAATGAGGTTTTACATATGCACTATACAAATATACACTTCCATAGCATTAGCACCCAGGTAAAAATATCAAACACTGTATTAGATCCCAGGGCTGACATAAAGCACCACACCCTAGAGGTGTAAGCAACAGAAACTTACGCCTCATACTTCTGGAGGCTGGAAGTCCAGGATCAGCATGTTGGTAGGGTTGGTTCCTTCTGAGGCTGAGAAGAAAAATGTGTTCCATGCTGCTCCCAGCTGCGGCTGGTTGTTGAGAGTCTTTGGCATTCCACAGCTCAGAGATTCATCACCTCAGTCTCGGACTTCATTGTCACGTGGACTTCTCCTGTCTCTCTTCACACAGTCTTGTCTCTTTCCATGTCTGTCTGTGTCCAAGTTTCTCATTTTTATCAAAACAGCAGTCTTACTGGATCAGGACCCACCCTAGTGATGACATTTTAACTTGATAAGTTCTGTAAATGTAAGGTCCCATTCTGAGACACTGGGGGTTAGGACTTGATATCGCTTTTTACGGAACACAATTCAACCCATGACAAATGCCTACAACACCTCATATGGATCCTTCCTACTTCTCTGCATAGACCAAACCCTCCCCGCAGAGAAGACCAGTGTTCTGCCTTGTATCACACAGATTAATTTTGTGCCTTTCTTTAACTTCATGGAATCATACACTGTGAACTCTTTTTTTTTTTTGGCTTATTTTGCTCAACTTATCTGTGACATTCATCCACATTTTTGTAACAGTGGTCACTTGTTATTTTACAGCTGTGTAGTATTCCCTCTGTTGATGAACATTGTGGTCATTTCCAGTCCTTAGCTGCTACACATGATGCTGCCATTGGCGCTGGCATCATTGCCATTTATCTTGAGCATGGACTTGCAGAACAGAAGTGCCTTACTTGATATGGTCATATGTTTTTGAGGATATTGTACTAAACTACACTTCCACTGACATTTAAAGCTATAGCTAACGTCACATTTGTTTTTCTTTTATGGTTGATGTATTTCTTGGTCCTATTTTAAGAAATTTCTGCCCACAGTATGTCACAAAAAAAATTTATATATTTTTCCTAGAAGTGTTATCATTCTTCTTTTCATGTCATTCTTTTCATATCTTAAATATTTTGTGAATGGCAAAAGGTAGGGGATTAAATATTAAGGCTCACTTTTTGCTTTGCAAATATTCAACTGCCTCTGCAGTATTTAATAAAAATACCATTTTCTCCTATTAAACTGAATTGGCAACTTTGTTGTAAACTAAATGACTTTAATTATAGAGGGGTGTGTTTCTAGGCCCCCGTTCCGTTTCAATTGTTTCTTTATTTTTGCACCAATACCATATTGTTTTAATTACTGAAACTATATAATAAGCCTTGAAATATAGTAATGTAATTCCATCAACTTTGGTCTTATTTTTAAAGATTATCATGCCTATTCTAGGTCTTTTATATTTCCATGTCAATTTTAGAATCAGTACTCAATTTTCACAAAACCTTAATGAGATTTTTCCTTGTATTTCATGTAATGTGCATATTGACTAAGAAACAGTTGACATATTAAAAATATTGAGACTTCCCATCCATGAACATAGAATATCTCTATTTATTTACGTTTCCTAACTACTGTTAAAATATAAACCATTAATGCTGTAGCTGCTTTGGCTGAAATAAAACAAGGATTCTTTGTGATGGGGCAGAGAGAATAAAACATGTGAAATCCATTGACTGCTTCATTCAAAGTCCAGTGAATATATTAAATATTTTGAAACCGGAAGATATTAAATTGGTATACTCTATATAGATTATCCTGAACATGGTTAGCTTTACTAAACACGAATGCATTCAAAATACATTAGAATCATTACAAGGAACCACGAAATACTTTAATACAAAAGGCTCTCTATTTATCTTGAGGCAAGTATATTTAAAAAACGATTTTTCTTTTAAGAAAGGCAAGTGTTTGAAATTTGCTGTCTTCTTCTGTGAGGACAAGTTGCCAGTAGCATGCTGCCTAGATAGCATTCTCAAACTCTAAGCGTGCATCAGAATCACCTGGACAGCTTCCAAGACACAGATTGCTGGGCCCCGCCCCTGCAGTTTCTGATTTGGTAGGTCTGGAGTGTGGCCAAGGGTTTGCATTTATTACAGTTTCCCAGATGAGGTCTATGCTGCTGATCCAGGAAGGATACTTTGAAAGCCATTAACTTAGAACTTCGTGATGTTTACACACACACACACACACACACACACTCATTATCTGCACCTTTTACACAAATGTGGCCCCTTAAGAATAAATGAAAATGTAACTACTTTATTTTTTATTTTGGTGAAATATACGCAGAATTTACAATAGTTAAGCATACAGTTCAGTGGCACTGAGCATGTTCACACTGTTGTGTAACCACCACCACCAGCTATCCACTGAACACTTTGTATTATCCCACACGACATTTCTGTACCCGTAAATAATAACTCTCCATTCCCCGTTCCTGCAGCCCCTGGTAATCACCATTCTACTTTCCGTCTCTAACTACTCTAGGTACTTCATATAAGCAGAATGATTCAATGTTTGTCATTCTGCATGACCTACTTCACTTAGCGTAATTCTTCCATGTTGTAGCATGTATCAGAATTTTACCCTACTTTATGGCCGAATAATATAGCAGTCTTTTTTAAAGCATGTGTTACACAGAGGATATTTTGAAAGCGAATGTGTTTTTATGTTTTGTGATTTGAGTGCACTGGAAACAATGTCAGTCACCTGTAGATACTCTTATTTCCTCCTTAAAAGTTGAAAACATAATTTACGAACTCGTTTTAAAATCTGTAAAATGGAAGTCTTAAGTACATTTTTAAATTATTTGTCAAAAATACATCAGCTTCCTCATAGTCTGCAAGGGCAATTGATTAACATCAGGCAAAATTGAAACGTTCTAAAATCCTCTCCCAATTATTGAATGGAATTGAAAAATGAATGTCAGGATATTTTAAAGGAACCAGTTTTGATTTCTTTTTGTTAAAGCTCTTCATAAATGATCTTTCTCAGCTACAAAAGCTATTAAAATTGAGTAATGCTTTTATCACATAAAGCGAACTTAGGTCTAATTATTGCATTGCTGTGTACAGAATATTAAGCCAAGATTTTTTAAAATAAGATATTTTCTAGCATACTGCTCTTTCTAAATTATTGATCATATTTTTGTGAAAGCAAAAAGTATTTGCTATCATTTGATAACATGTGTTTTTAAAAAGAATTTCACTTTCATCTCACATCTTCAAATTATTTTTGCGTGTTTTAGATGGTAAATAATGCATTAGTAGAGTAACATTGCAGAATCCCTGCGAGTAAATAAAAATGTGCATATCAAAGATACAGACTCAAAAATTCTTATCAACAAATGTGTACAATAAAAATATATGGACAGTGATGTGTGTGTGTGTGTGTGTGTGTGTGTGTGTGTGTTCACGTGCATTTCCCTGTTCTAGTACTTAAGGTGTCAAAAGTTGCCTTAGTTTCACTTAAGATGATAACTTTGAGGCACAGAAAATAGTTTTCTCCTGAGGATTTAGGGTAGAGTCTTGAGGCTGTGAGGTCACCTGTCCTGAGAGTGGCTTTTATCTTTTGGTCTCTAAAACATTCAGAATTCAGATACCACCTCACTCTCCCGGGAAGCAAGTCAAGGAGAACTTTCAGACTGGGTGTGTGAAGTGCTGGACACAGGAGGTATTTCTGCACTGATATCTGAGGTCATGTTCTCGATGTGAACAATTATCTAGTGACTTGTAAATTTTCAAGTAACTACTTGAACATAAGCATGCCGATACTGCCAGTAAACCAGTAAAAATGTGTATACATATTTACTTTATCCTTCTGACCTCTTGCAGAAACGTTTTCGCTAACTCCAGTAGTTATAGGGAGGACTAGAAATATAATAACAGGTAATGTCTGTATGCCACCTGGAGAGGACTGACCTCCAGCCTCCTTTCAGTGTGAAACTAGTGAGGGGAACGTGTCAGTGAGGAAGCTGAGCTCTGCGGCCTGGGCCTGGAGTACATGAGGAACACATGCAGGGAGCAGAAGGCCTCACAGTAGCTTTACAGACTTTGGAAACGGAAGTTATGTGCATTTTCACAGACGTCCCGAGCGCAGCCAGGCGAGATAAGGACATTCAGAAACCGGGGGCAGAGGCGAGACTCCGTGTTAACCAGTTCTAGGTGGTTCTCTCACAGGGCTCGGACTTAGACTATTCTGTCCCCGCCCTCTGGATGTGACTAAATCCTGTCCAAGAAGATAGTGGCAGAAGTGATGGCCAAGACTTAATAGCCTGCCACGAAACTTCCTGCATCACTGCCCACAGATTTTCTCCCCGGTCCGCGTGGAAGGCCATGGGATTAGAACAGCAGCATGGGAAAATGGAAGTCATCACTTTCTGGAAGGTTTCCAGGGAAAACCTAAGGAGGACCTAAGTGAGACCATGTTGTGAGTTTATTTTGTTAAACTATTGAGATTTGGAGGATTTTTAAGAATGATTATTACTGAAGTACAGCTTAGTTGTCCTAAAACTCCCCTTAATATGTGATCAGTGTGGCAGCTCCACAGCACACAAAAGGGAGTGTGAGCCAGAAAAAAAAAAGTTTACCTTTCCTGTCTCAGGACTCAAAGTGCAGGTGAGAACCTTCAAAGGGACCTGGTCATGAGACATTCCCAGGACTTGCCAAAATAGACTTGACCCAAGCCACTCAACTACCTATCATTTTCCAGGATTCACGTGACCCTAGGTGATGGCAATAAGGACACAAGAGGTTTGGGAATTAAAAAGAGTTTTGGCATCCTTCTATGACACATCTTAGCCACATACCATTATGAGAACTGAATGAATAAGGTCTGTAGGATTCAAGTGCTGGCATCCACCCCCACCTCTGTTATGTGATTATTGAACTTGGGGAGTAAAGGAAAGAGAGGATCAGTGGTTGATGCCTCCAGATGTAACCCAGTATTGTATGCTTCATATGCATACAAAGTATCCACGGTCTGCCTACAGAAAATCCTGGAAGATAGTAGCAAAATAGGGACAAATGGCATTATTCTATGGCTCTTTGGCTGGGGTGGTTTTATCTGGAGATCCTTACCCAACTCCACTCTCATATAAATTCCTAGAGCTTCATTTTTATTTTTTTCTTGTACAAATGTATATCATATATGAGAAAACTTATTACATGTATATAATGCATAGTGATCAATTCAGGGTGTCCACCACCCAAGTACATCTTGTTAACTTATAGTCACCCTACTCTACTATCAAATGTAGAATTTATTTTCTTCTATCTAGTTATATGTTTGTACCTCTGACCACTTCTCTTTATCCTCCCCCTTCTCCTTGATCTAGTCTCCCAGTCTGTTATCTAGTTTTCCACCCTCCCCTTCCCTGTGTTCAAATTTTTTAGCTCTCATATGTGAGTATGAACACATATTTGTCTTTCTGTGCCTGACTTAGTACAATCAAGATAATGACCTTCAGTTTCATACATGTTGCTGCAAAACACATGATTTCATTTTTTTCCTCTGGCCAAATAGTATTTCATTGTGTATATATACCACATTTTCTTAATCCAGTCATCCATTGACAAACACTTAGGTTGATTCCATATCTTTGCTATTGTGAATACAGTTGAAATAAATATGCCATGCTGGTATCCCTTTGAAATACTGATTTCTTTTCCTTTGGGAGGATGCCCAGTAGTGGGATTGCTGAATCAAATGGTAGTTCTATTTTCAGTTTCTTGGGGGAAATCTCCATACTGCTTTCCATAGCAGCTGTACTAGTTCACATTCCTGCCAACAGTGTGTAAGAGTTTCCTTTTCTGCACATCCTTGCCAGCATCTGTTATTTTTGTCTTTTATATCATAGCCATTCTGACTGAAGTTAGATAATATCTCACTGTAGTTTTGATTTGCATTTTTCTGATAATTAGTGTATTGGTCTGTTTTCACACTGCTAATGAAGACATACTTAAGACTGAGCAATTTACAAAAGAAAGAGATTTATTGGACTAACAGTTCCATGTGGCTGGGAAGGCCTCATAATCACAGCAGAAGACAAGGGAGGAGCAAGTCACGTCTTACATGGATGGCAGCAGGCCAAGAGAGAGCTTGTGCAGGGAAACTCCCATGTTTTAAAACTATCAAATCTTGTGAGACTTATTCACTATCACAAGAACAGCACAGGAAAGACTCATCCCCATGATTCAATTACCTCCCACTAGATCCCTCCATGACATGTGGAAATTGTGGGAGTTACAATTTAGGATGAGATTTGGTGGAGACACAGACAAACCATATCATTCCACCCTGGCTCCTCCTGAATCTCATGTCTTCACATTTCAAAACCAATCATGCCTTCCCAATAGTCCCCCAAAGTCCTAACTCATTTCCACATTAACTCAAATGTCCACATTCCAAGGTCTCAGCTGAGATGAGGCAAACCACTTTTGCTTATGAGCCTGTAAAATCCAAAGCAAGTTAGTTACTTGCTAGATACAATGGTGGTACATGCAAAGAGTAAATACAGCCACTCCAAATGGGAGAAATTTGCCAAAACAAAAATGCAGCTACAGGCCCCATGCAAGTCTGAAATTCAGTAAGGCAGTCAGATCTTAAAGGTCCAAAATGATCTCCTTTGACCCCATGTCTCACATACAGGTCACACTGATGCAAGAGGTGGGTTCCCATCATCTTGGGCAGCTCCACCCCTGCAGTTTTGCAGGGTACAGCCTCCCTTCCAGCTGCCTTGATGGGCTGGTATTGAGTGTCTATGGCTTTTCCAGGCACACAGTGCAAACTGTTGTTGGATCTACCATTGTGGAGTCTGGAGGACGGTGACCCTCTTCTCACAGCTCCACTAGTCAGTGCCCCAGTAGGGACTCTGTGTGGGGGACTCCAACCCCACATTTCCCCTCTGCACTGCCCTAGCAGAGTTTCTCCATGAGGGCCCCACCCCTGCAGCAAACTTTTGCCTGGACATCCAGGCATTTCCATATATCCACCGAAATCTAGATGGAGGTTCCCAAACCTCAATTCTTGACTTCTGTGCACCCACAGGTTCAACACCACAAGGAAGCTGGCACAGCTTGAAGTGTCCACCCTCTGAAGCAACAGGCTGAACTGTACCTTGGCTCATTTTAGCCATTGCTGGAGCAGCTGGGACCCAGGGCACCAACTGTGAATAAGAACACACTTGAATGTCTGTGCTCACGCCTATAATCCCAGCACTTTGGGAGGCTGAGGTGGGCAAATCACCTGAGGTCAGGAGTTCAAGACCAGCCTGGGCAACATGTGAAACCCTGTCTCTACTAAAAATACAAAACTTAGCCAGGTGTGGTGGCACACACCTGTAGTCCCAGCTACTCAGGAGGCTGAGGCAGGAGAATCACTTGAACCTGGAAGGCGGAGGTTGCAGTGAGCCAAGTTTGCACTACTGCACTCCAGCCTGGGCAAAAGTACAAGTCTCTGTCTCAATTTTTAAAAAAAGACTCTAGAGAACGATCCAAGATGGCTGATCGCTAACATCTCGGGATTGCAGCTCGCAGTGAAAGCACACAGAACTAGAGGATGCCACACTTTCAGACAAATTCTGGTCGCTCAGGAGCAGAAGATTCCCAGTGGAAGAGCCACGCGGCTCGCTGGTGCGACTCTTGTGGCCTGTGCAGTGGTTTCGCTGGCACCTCTGCATGGCAGCTCTTGGAGCCGAGTAGGCGGGGTTGGCTCCCGTTCTGACCAAGGTTTGGAGGAGCCACATGGGTTCCAGGCACAACTCCCGAGGCTGGCGCAGTGGTTGTGCTGGCACCTTGGCGCAGAGTGAACAGGTCTGGTTCCCCTTCTGACCGAGGTTTGGAGCTCTGGGAAGGCAGAGTCACCTATTACGGACACAAGAAGGAAGCCAGACAGGAGAAACCTGGGCAGAAAAACACCATCAGTCTTAACGCTGCTGTTCTGGCCCTGGGAACTAACAACTTGGACGTCCACTCAAGAGACCTAATCTGAAAGCTGGTAATTTCAAAGACAACAGGAGGATACATTTACAATGCTGGGAAGAAACCAGGGTAAAAAGGCTGAGAATACTCAAAATCAGAATGCCTCTCCCTCTAAAGATGATCACACTTCCTCATCAACAATGGAACAAGGCTTGATGGAGAACGAGCACATCCCAATAACAGAATCAGGCTTCAGGGGATGGATAATAAAAAACTTCCGTGAGTTAAAAGAACATGTTGTAGCCCAATGTAAAGAAACTAAGAATGTTGAAAAAAGGTTTGACGAAATCCTAATGAGAATAGACAACTTAGAGAGGAATATAAG
>CM052650.1:171620884-171647177 GCA_028533165.1 Leontopithecus rosalia | reverse complement strand
ACTCCGTGGTTTGTGAGTGTGACTCTGTGGTTTATGAGTGTGACTTCGTGGTTTGTGAGTATGACTCTGTTGTTTATAAGTGTGACTCCGTGGTTTATGAGTGTGACTCTGTGGTTTGTGAGTGTGACTCCATGGTTTATGAGTGTGACTCTGTGGTTTATGAGTGTGACTCCATGGTTTATGAGTGTGACTCTGTGGTTTATGAGTGCGACTCTGTGGTTTGTGAGTGTGACTACGTGGTTTATGAGTGTGACTCTGTGGTTTATGAGTGTGACTCCGTGGTTTGTGAGTGTGACTCTGTGGTTTGTGAGTGTGACTCCATGGTTTATGAGTGTGACTCCGTGGTTTGTGAGTGTGAGTTTGTGGTTTATGAGTGTGACTCCATGGTTTATGAAGAGTACTTTCAAAATAGGAAAATCTTTGCAATTCAGTGCCAGCATGAACCGACCTTACCTTCTCTATGTGCTGTAAAAATGTTTTTATGTGTTTGATATGATCCATTTCCAATTCCCTTCTGTTTTCCTTAGAAATCTTTGCCTCCTTAAAACATCTGAGAGTGGATTACCCAGTACACGCATTAAAAAGAGCAAAGCGCTTTCCGGTTTCAGTCTGCAGACCTGCCGGCACAGCATCCCAGGTAAACAGTGAGCGTTCTGCGTTCTGGCTGAGAGTGGTCAGCCCCGAGGAGGCTGATGAATGCTGAGGGTGTGTCTCGCTCTGACATGTGGTCTGCTGTCTAGTGTTCTGCCATTCTTCATTTTACCATGACACTGACTTCTTGGGAGAGGAACTGGATATTGTCGCTGTGAAAGGTCACGAGGCCTGCCAGAAACTGTGCACCGATGCCGTCCGCTGCCAGTTTTTCACCTACAGCCCAGCTCAGGCATCTTGCAGTGAGGGGAAGTAAGCCGTGTGAAGGGTTCTGTGGGTCCCCTTCTCCCACTGCCTGTGAGATCATTATGTTCATACCGTTTTGTTTCCAACTGTAGGGGCAAATGCTACTTAAAGCTTTCTTCAGACGGATCTCCGACCAAAATACTGCACGGGAGAGGAGGCGTCTCTGGCTACACGTTAAGGTTGTGTAAAATGGATAATGGTGAGTATAACGTCATTTGAAAAAATAGAGCTGAAGGAATTACTCCATACTGAATATATCACAGCCAAGGCTGTCATGTACAGCCACGGAGGGGAGAACATTCATGAAATAACAAACTTCGCAGTTTTCTGTGATTTTCACTGCTATCACCCAAGCTGGCCATGTTTTAAAGGTAAATATTGGGCTTGATGAAACTGTACATTGCCTGGTATTAACTAATTATGAGTTTCAATTTGACACCTTTATACACCTGGCATGCATCTCTCTCTCTTTCTTTCTTTGCTTTCTCTTTCTTTCCTTCCTTCTTTCTTTTCCTTCCTTCCTTTCTTTTTTCTCTCTTTTCCTTCCCTCTTCCCTACCCTTTCCTTCCTTCCTTCCTTTTCCTTCCTTTCCCTCTTTCTCTCTTTCCCTCCTTCCTTCCTTTCTGTCTCTTTTCCTTCCTTCCTCCCTCCCTCCCTCCTTCCCTCCCTCCCTCCGTCCCTCCCTCCCTTCCTTCCTTCCTTCCTCCCTTCCTCCTTCCCTCCCTCCCTCCCTTCTTTCCTTCCTTCCTTTCTTCCTTCCTACCTTCCTTCCTTCCTTCCTTCCTCCCTCCCTCCCTCCCTCCCTCCCTCCCTTCCTTCCTCCCTCCCTCCCTCCCTTCCTTCCTTCCTTTTTTCTTTCTCAGACTCTCACTCTGTTGCTCAGGCTGGAGTGCAGTAATGCAATCAGTGTTCACTGCAGCCTCTGCCTTGAACTCCTGGACTCCAGCAATCCTCCCACCTTACTCGCTGAATAGCTGGGACTACAGGCATGCACCACAACACCCAGCTAATTTTTTGTAGAGATGGGGTCTTGCCATGTTGCCCAGGCTGGTCTTGAACTTATGGGCTCTAGCAATCCTCCTGCTTTGCCCTCCCAAAGTTCTAGGATTACAGATTTGAGTCACTGCACCCAGCTACAACTGGCATTTCATAATGAGACCCAGACTCAGCCAACACTCCTGTTAACAACGCAGTAATCTTTCCCATTATCCTTTGTAACTGAAATATCAATCAGCACCTTGGTTAGTCAAATTATTCATTTTCTTCTAAAAATGTGGATCTATTCAAGAAACACTGGAGCACCTCCTTTTTAGGGGTCTTTATTCAATTCCATGCAGGATTCTGCAGACTTATGAACTGGTAAAGGTTAAGGTAAAACTTTACCAATAACAGTGAGTATGGTAGGGTGGAATTAGGGATGTTTAGATTATACAAGACCTGCAATAACATAAAAGTTACAATAAAAATCACACCAGCAGTGTTTCCATCCTAGCAGCCAATTTCTGAGCATAGTCACTAGAGATGGTTTGCAGGCAACAGAATTGTCCTAAGGGACAGATCCCCAACAGGAAGGAACAGAGCACAAACACTGCCGCCTAGATTCCCAGAGTAACGGGGGATGCCTTCCATATACACTCATCTACATACAGCTGCATTTCTTAGACTGTTTATTGCTAAGTGTTCAATATTACAACACGCTATAAGATGCAACTGAGATTTTATGAATAAAATGAATTGCTTTGCAGTGTTTTAGAAACATGCAAATCTTTTGTGTCAGATTATCTGCTGTACTGAAAAGGCAAATCAATCCTTAATTTCTGAGAACTTGTTTTGTAGAACATAAAGATGTTAAACTGACTCCAACACTAACATCCTAACTAGCAAACGATGCCTTCCTAGAGCTATGAGGTGCTCTGATGAAAATCTTTGGATGACTCTAGCCTCCTTAGAAAGCCTGTCAATGAAGTCTCTTACATTCTGTTTGCCTGACAATAAATTTCCCTGAGTCAAGGAGGAGCATCCAGAATCATTCTGTGGTCTTCCTTCTACTTCTAAGCATTGGAAGGAACCCTTAACAAAGGTTGCTGTGGTTTAAAAAATGGGGATGAGCACTTATACCTCCATAAATTGCAGATTGCATTTTCCCGCTTCCCTCTTCATTACGTTTTTCTCTGTTGGATTTGCAGACTCTGGCCTGTAGAGGTTACGGTATATATCAGGTATAGATTGATAGCTACAGGGGAGAATGTAGGACAAAGGAAAATGAGCCCGTCTGTCTTTCAGTGCACCTTCGGAGGGAGTGAATTACATGACTCGGTTTTTACTGTGTTAGATGAAATAGCCCCTGATGCGAAGGGGAACGTCGCCCTGAGATGTTTATGGTGTCTTGCACTGTCGTTGGTCTGCAGTGTAACTTAACTTTCTGAAGATAGATAGCAGCAGCGCTGAAAGAAACACTTCTTAACACAAAATATGATTCTAAACACATATTTTCAGCATTTCATTGAAACTGAGTAACAAAACAGGATGAACGTCAAGGCCTCTCACCTGCACCTAATAGGGTCTATACTGAGTTATTTCTAACGTACCTTAGTTACTACTTACCTATTAATTCTCCAAAAATTTACCTTTATTACACTTCCCACCTTGCAAACTATAAAGGCTTCCCAGAAATTCGAAAATAGCGTTAAGACCTTCAAAAGGGCCCTCCAAAACGAACGTTCACCCTGCCAGCGCTAAAGTGAGGGCCTCTGCCCAGGCTTCCTGGGACACATCGTGCTTGTTCTCACCTCGGCTGCTGTTAGCTGCTGCTTCCTTCCAAAGCCCTTTTCCCATCCTTTCCTTCTATTGAAATGGGCCCAGAATTATACACTCATTTTCCTACCAAGTAAAAAAAAAAGGCCTAGAAAGGTTGTTTTACACCCACAAGACTAGTAATTGTGCCTTCTAGGATCCAACTTCTCATCAGCGATTCTTCTGCTAACTTAGACTCCTTCCTTAGCTCAGGGCACGGAGCCTCTCTGAGCATCTGAGCCTCGTTATTCTAGGTGTGCTCTGGGCACAGCACATTGGCATCACCCGGGGGCTTGTTAGAAAGAATTTCAGGACCCTCACAGACATTACTGAGTCAAAATCTGCATTTTAAAAGCTTCCCAGGTGACCCACAGGTGCATGAAAGTTTGAGTCTCACTGCTTTAGAAGACTGCTGTCTACGAGCTCCCACTCCCATGCCGTCTGTGTTCCATGAAAGACTGGGTTCCAAGGCTCCAACCGGGAGGGTGGGCTTTTGTCGGGCATCCCAGTAAGTAGAAATAGAGGGAACCATCCTGTCTAGGGAACCACAAGAGAAAAGAAACACATGGGCTCAAGCCTGTAATCCCAGCACTTTGGGAGGCCGACGTGGGTAGATCATGAGGTCCAGAGATCGAGACCATCCTGGTCAACACGGTGAAACCCCATCTCTACTAAAAATACAAAAAATTAGCTGGGCATGGTGGCGCGTGCCTGTCATCCCAGCTACTCAGGAGGCTGAGGCAGGAGAATTGCCTGAACCCAGGAGGCGGAGCTTGCGGTGAGCTGAGATCGCGCCATTGCACTCCAGCCTGGGTGACAAGAGCGAAACTCCGTCTCAAAAAAAAAAAAAGAGAAAGAAAGAAACACACAGATGAGTCTGTGTCAAAGTCCCTGAAAAGTACCAACGACCCCAGAGAATCCCAAACGGTCAAGAAGGCCAAAGGTCAGAGGAAGTTCGCAGCAGGTCAGCCTTGGTTTGGACGTGGATGGAGCAGGAGTGACTGGGAGTCATGGTCAGCAGAGTCACGGGGATAGCGGAGAAACTGGACCACGCGGAGTCCAGTCCACACCTGAGTGCAAGGTGCTCGCCTTTTCTTTCTAACAGTAGTTCTGAAACTTCAGCTGGGCTGCTTCAAACACAGATGGCTGAACTTCCAGGGTGGAGTTTCTCATTCACTGGATCTGAGGTGGGGCTGAAGAATGTGCATTTTTTTTAAATGGAGTCTCACTCTGTGGCGCAGGCTGGAGTGCAGTGGCGTGATCTCGGCTCACTGAAACCTCCGGCTCCTGGGTTCAAGCAATTCCCTGCCTGGGCCTCCCAAGTAGCTGGGACTACAGGTCCCTGCCACCATGGCCAGCCAATTTTTGTATTTTTAGTAGAGATGGGGTTTTACCATCTCGGCCAAGCTGGGCTTGAACTCCTGACCTCATGATATACCCACCTCAGCCTCCCAAAGTGCTTGGATTACAGGCGTGAGCCACCGTGCCTGGCCAAGAATGTGCATTTTTAACAAGTTCCCAGGTGGTTCCCAGGTGTTGGTCTGGGGACTGCACTTGACAAGCTCTGGCTTAAAAGAACCAGTCATGTTATATTTGAAAAAAGGATAAGACTTGTAGGACCACATGGGGAGGGCCGCATCCTTGGGGTGTGTAATTGCAAGATGGCTTAGTCAATTCCGTTTCTTACGTGTGTGGTCTGCTTTGGCAACTTGATCAAAAACTCTCTGCAACTCAAGGTCAAGGTCAAGGTAAACTGCTGGCTTGCGGGAAGGTTTTCTTCTTGCTCCTGAAGGAGCACAATGACTGGTGGAAAGGAAGACGTAGGACTCTGCTCATGGCAATGCTTCTGTTGCAGAGTGTACCACCAAAATCAAGCCGAGGATCGTTGGAGGAACTGCGTCTGTTCGTGGCGAGTGGCCGTGGCAGGTGACTCTGCACATCACCTCACCCACTCAGAGACACCTGTGTGGAGGCTCCATCATTGGAAACCAGTGGATATTAACAGCTGCTCACTGTTTCTACGGGTCAGTACCATGCCTGTTTTTACCAGTTCATCGTCTTCACATATTTACGAAAACTATTACTAGCATATTAGGAAATAAACACTTTAACCAATTAAATTGTCTTATTCGCAAAATAAATTAATTCCTTCAGTGGAAAAAAGGCAGAAAGGAAGAGCCCTTCATGGTCTACCAGCATCATAAGAGGCGCAGGTTCCTGGCTGCTTCACTGCATGTGATTCCGCTTCCCATCTAAGCGTATCCAGACCACGAGGGGTCTTCATGTTGTTCCCTGCAAGAGGATACCTTTTTCTGCGCCTCGCTCTCTGCACTGCATATATATTGGCAGAAAATATTAGTAACACTTGTGCTCAAGTGTGCCCAGAACTAAACTCACAGAGAATTTACCATTCTCTGAATCAAATTTCTAATATATGTGTGTGTGCGTGCACGTGTGTGTGTGTGTGTGTGTGTGTTTAAATACAGAAAGAGGCCAGGCATGGTGGTTCATGCCTGTAATCCCAGCACTTTGGGCAGGTGAGGTGGGAGGATCCCTGGACGCCAGGAGTTTGAGGTCAGCCTAAGCAACATAGTGGGACCCTGTCTCTAAAAATATACAAAAACTAGATGGGCATGGTGGTGTGCACCTGCAGTGCCAGCTGCTCAGGAGGCTGAGGTAGGAGGATCGCTGGAGCCCAAGAGTTCAAGGGTGTGGTGAGCTAGTACAGTGCCACTGCAGTCCAGCCTGAGCAACAGAGGAAGGCCCTATCTCTAAGTAAATACATAAAAATACAGACGGAGTTCAGGATGCATCCTCAAATGGGGTTCCATACTTACGTCCCTTTCAGCGTTGGCCAACATAAAGGCTGCAGCTGGAAGGACACATATTCCAGGGAAGTGAAGTCAGACAGGCTTCCTGTTTGCTCCTTCCGTAACATCCGAGTTGTTTCCAGACACACTTTTGTGTGTTTTTTCGCATTAGGGTTTCTTTTTGTGTTGTTTTAAATCAATCTGCAGCACACTCATATTAAACTCAAGAATGCATGTGAGGTCAAGAGTCCCCTTTACCTGTCACAACATATGTGACTGGCGTACCAGAAAGACTATGTGAGTTTCTCAGTGTTACAGCTAGTCACTGGCAACATTGAGATGAAACCCAGTGGGGGGTGTGTGTGTGTGTGTGTGTGTGTGTGTGTGTAATGAGTACTCATTCATTTTGTATGTATAATGTATTTTCTTTATAGGGTAAACTTTTTTTTTATCCTGAAAAATCTTAGAATAAAATCATTGTTGCCCACCTGAATGTCCATCGCTGGCAGAAAATACTAGTAATAAATAGTCACACACTTAAAAGTGTTTGGGGTTGGTTTTAGTGAAGGAAATTTCTTTCCCTCTGCTGTTTACTCCTAGGGTAGAGTCGCCTAAGATTTTGCGTGTCTACAGTGGCATTTTAAATCAATCTGAAATAAAAGAGGATACATCTTTCTTTGCGGTTCAAGAGATAATAATACATGAGCAATATAAAATGGCAGAAAGTGGGTATGACATTGCCTTGTTGAAACTGGAAACAACAATGAATTACACAGGTACGGAGAGTTTTATTTGGAACGTTGTCTCCAATGGTGAACTGGATAAAATGTTTACTACACTCATGACCCTGCCAGTCTCTCGATGCATCATCATCACGAGAGGGAGAGGCCTGGGACACTGGTCATTCATTCTGTTAAGGCTGACACGCTTTCCTGGTTATTGAAACTTATCTGGGGACTGAGGGTGAAGAGATACGTTTTCCTCAGGCTTCTCCAGGTGCATAGAATGACATCATTTCACAATATGTCGGAAGAGTAAAGATAAGGTAGTCTAAAGATAATTCAGTAAAGATAATTTACGGCTGAAGGATGAAGGTCAGACAGAGCAATTAAGCAACGTGTGCAGGATCAGAAACTGAGTTGGATGGAGGAGTCTTTGGGGAGGGTGAGGCTTGTCTCTGGTCCTCTCACCCTGGCATGGGTGAGATATCATGCTGAACCTGAGGGAGGAGAATATATGACAACAAGGCAGAGAAAAAGAATATAATATATGCATAAAATGCAAATGATGGGCAGTGAAAGAAGAGAGTCTCTTCTGGAAGAGGATGTATTTGGCTTCTGATATTTAAACCATGATTTTTTAAATTTAGATTTTCAACGACCCATATGCCTGCCTTCAAAAGGAGATAGACATGTAATGTACACGGATTGCTGGGTGACTGGATGGGGGTACAGAAAATTAAGAGGTAAAAATTACGTTTTTATATGTGCTCAATCCTAAAAATAAAGAATGTAACTTTTTCTGCCCTATCAAGTCATGTAGCTAAAGTGCAAGTCACATTATTCAACTGCAGGAAGAGGATTAATAGAGACGGAGAGGCAGAAATCACCCAAGCGAGGCTGATGCCTGATCTGTTTGATTGGAAATTTTAAATATGACTAAACCTCTTTAAAGACTAATTATATTTAATGAAGTTTAATGTGAAGCCTAGCACTTTTCAGTAAATGTTCTAGCCTGCAATCCAATTACTTTCTCTGGGAAGTCATTCCAGTTAGAGGCATAATTAATTTTTGAACTTAATTAACATTAACAAAATGGTACATGCAATAGTGGGAATAACATCTTCTTCATACTTGTAATTATAAAAGATCTGTGAAATAAACCTAACATTTTTTCTTTCTATATTTTTATATAGGCATGATTTTTTTTTTTTTTGAGATGTAGTCTCACTCTGTCACCCAGGCTAGAGTGCAATGGCGCGATCTCAGCTCACTACAACATCCACCTCCCGGGTTCAAGCAATTCTCCTGCCTCAGCCTCCCAAGTAGCTGTGACTACAGGCGTGCACCATCACGCCGGCCATGATTTTTATTTTAAATATATGCAGCTGGGCATGGTGGCTCATACCTGTAATCCCAGCACTTTGGGAGGCTGAAGCGGGTAGATCACCTGCGTCAGGAGTTCGAGACCAGCCTGGCTAACATGCTGAAACCCTGTCTCTTCAGAAATACAAAAATTAGCTGGGCATGATGGCAGGTGCCTGTATCCCAGCTGCTCGGGAGGCTGAGGTGGGAGAATTGCTTGAACCTGGGAGACAGAGGTGGCAATGAGCCAAGATCATGCCATTGCACTGCAGCCTAGGCAACAGAATGAGACTCTGTTACTCTCTCTCTCTAATATGTTTATATGTATTATAATATGGTCATTCCACAAACAAACCAAAAATTTTTTTCAGACAAAATACAAAATACTCTCCAGAAAGCCAAGATACCCTCAGTGCCCAATGAAGAGTGCCAGAGGAGATACAGAGGGCATAAAATAACCCATAAGATGATCTGCGCGGGCTACTGGGAAGGAGGGAAAGACGCTTGCAAGGTAACAGAGTGTTGTTAGCCAATGGAATATTTGCAAATGGAAATGGTGAATGTATTTTAAAAAGCAGCCTGTGCCAGTGAGCAGGGAACACAGTGTATTCGTTTGACTTCAACTGAAATCTAAAACGAGGAGACTGGATGAACGCAGGCACCCAGGCTCTTTGCCGTATATCCAGGGGCCAAGAAAACATTTTAGGCAAAATCGGCCTGAGTAAGACATACGGAGACAGGAAGCACCTGAGTTGATCTGTGTGTCTTTTCTTGTCTCCCCTTGTTCTAGGGAGATTCGGGCGGCCCCTTGTCCTGCAAACATGACGAGGTGTGGCACCTGGTAGGCATCACGAGCTGGGGCGAGGGCTGCGCTCAGAGGGAGCGGCCAGGTGTTTACACCAACGTGGTCGAGTATGTGGACTGGATTCTGGAGAAAACTCGAGCAGCCTGACCGTGTTCCCAGGGGCCACTGGAGTCCATGGAGCAGAGGATTTGCTGGGGAGTGTGCCGATGTCGCTGAGGAAGACTGTGCCTGCCTGCTTCCTCCACAGTAACACCCGGAAGGGGCTTGGTGTTTGTAGGAAGGAGAACGGACAGTCGTCATCATTTTGCAGAATCTACACTCTGCCTGTGTGAACACATCTCTTTTGTAAAGAAAGAATTTGATTGCATTTAATGGCAGATTTTCAGAATAGTCAGGAATTCTTGTCATTTCCGTTTTAAAATATATATATTTTAAAAAATCAGCATGGGTAGACACAAGAGTGAATGTGGAGACACCAGAATTTCTGTATGGAAGAGGATTATGAGCAGCAATTCACCTGGAAGTGGTGCCTTAGGACCGATCCTGAAGATACCCTTTCCTGAAAAATGATTTGTGATGGATTGTATATTTATTTAAAGTATTTCGGGAGGGGGAGGCTGATGCAGATGGGGAAGCATGGTCAAGCCTCCGAGACAAACTGCTATGGTGACTGTGGGCTCCCAAAGGCTAGACCATATGTAATTGGACAAAAGTCCCCACAGACTGCATCCATACTGCAGAGAAAAAGCAATTTGGGAACAAATGGATGGTTACCGTCAAGTCTTCAGCAAGCAGCTCCCTGTTTCCTAAGTACTGGGATTTTCTGTTTAGTGCAACTATTTATCTGATTATTGTCGTGAGCTAGTGCAATAACCTTGAGTTTGAGCTGTCACCACAGCGCTTTCAACCTGTGCCAACAATTCATCCAGTGTAAAAAAAATTTTTTTTGAGATGATGTCTCACTCTGTTGCTTAAGATGGAGTGCAGTGGCACGATCTCAGCTCCCTGCAACCTCCACCTCCCGGGTGCAAGCGATTCTCCTGCCTCAGCCTTCCAAGTAGCTGGGACTACAGGCATGCACCACCATGCCTGTTGAATTTTTGTGTTTTTAGTAGAGACAGGATTTCACTGTGTTGGCCAGGCTGGTCTTGAACTCCTGACCTTGTGATCTGCCCACCTCGGCCTCCCAAAGTGCTAGGATTACAGGCGTGAGCTACTGCGCTGCTCGCGAAAAATATTTATTGAACACAATTATGCAATAGCACCATGGTGAGCAAACAGATACGTCCTAGTTTCATGAAGCTTATACTCTAGTTAACAAAATCTATACGTTCAAGCTGAAATGAGCGGCTGCACCAGATTCCATGAGATGAGAAAGGAAGATGGACATTTTTCACCAAGTTCAAAGACTGGGATACAAGAGAATTTGTCCTGAGGAAGAGAAAACAAAAACAACCACAAACAAATGAAAAACCAGAAAGAGCAAAATGACGGTCGGGCGTGACGGGGCGTATCAGATCCAAAACGCTGATAGCTTCGAAGGGAACTGGAACTGAACATCAGCGTGCCTTCCAGACGATGCTATCTTATTAATGTTACCTTATTACCCTAGTAGACTGGAAGCAACGCTGGACGCAAAAAAGGGTTGGGATGTAATTTTTGATAAGAAGAGATCTTTCTATAAAGTCTTTCCTGAGAAGCTTATTAATTGAGGAAGACATATATTTTTTGATTTTAGTGTTTAACTTTGTAAAATGCCTTAATTTTTGAAGAGCTAGCATATGCCTATGATTCATTAATGGAAACACTATGAGATATAAAATGTGCAATGAGAAGGTCTCCTCTTCTGTACAAGAAGAATGCACGTTCCACACATCGAGTAGCAGCTTCTCACTTCCATTCTGTCTGGGCTCATTTCTGATTGACTGTCTGTGGATATTTCCGATGGGTACAGAGAGAGCTTCCTGTATCTTGGGGTATTTCTGATGCGCACAGGAGGCCTCTGTCCACAAGGGAAGCCTAGTGTTTGCAGTGGGGATTCCACACTTGGTTTAACCAGTTCCCTTCCAGGACCCTTGCGTTGTTTTCCGTCTCTCCCTCCTTCACACATACACAGGAAAATGTGTAGGATAAAGTCCAGATGTAGAATTGCTGCAGGCAAAACAAAGTGAAAACAGCAGATGCATCTGTAACGTTGACTACTGCCAAATTCCTCTTCAAAAATTGGGAGCAATTTTCTCTCCCACTAGCAATGTAAGAGAGGGCCATGTTCCAGCTACCATCATACCACACTTAGGAGTTTTTGACAATCTGATGGGTGAAAAAAGGTATCTCGCTGTAGTTTATTTTGCAATTCTCTTACTATGTTAAATTAATATAAATGGCATTGTGTTAATTTGGTGCATACGATCACCAAATTATTCACCACTTCAGTTTTTACTGAAATACTAATTTGGTAGATATAACATAGGCAAAAATAGAGTATGCTCCTTGCATTCAGGTAAACATGGTAAGAATTCCTGCCACAGGAACAAAACGTATGTTCCAGAGCTTATGCTGTTCAGCCTCGGAGTGGCCCAGTGTCCGGACATTCTGGCTGTCCAGCCTTCTCCCTGTATGTTATGGACATAAATCTGGGGTGCAAGCGGCCTCATCTCCAGTTCCAGGGGTGGATTCTGATTCACACACGTTCCCCTGATGGACTCTCACCCCCGCTGTCCTGGGAATCGGCTCCTGGCAGTACAGGCCAAGGCAGTGGGCACCTGCCTTCACTCCCCACAGTGACAGGCTCACAGTCAGCAACCTGGGCAAAGGTTAAGAATTTGGACGTCCTGTCAGAGGCAATGCTTTCTCTTCCCCCTCCACACGAATGAGGAAGCGCTGGCCTTGGGGGTGGTGGCACTCATCATGAAAAGCTAACCAAGGCCGCTGGTGCCCGGATAGAGTGTCTGAGGTTCGCACCATCTCTGGGCTTTCCTATTTCCCTGCAACGGCCCCTTTCACGTGCAAGCTGGCACGCAGTGGGCTTTCGTGACCGTCAGTGGAAACGTCCTGGGCTCTAGGACTCGGGCTACTGATCACAACCCCGATTCAATGAAATGTAACTGACATTCACTAGGCACGCGTTACCACACTATTCTTTTTTTTTCGTTTTTTTCTTTCTTTATTATTTTTATTCTTTTTTAAAAAATTTTTTATTGCATTTTGGGTTTTGGGGTACAGGTGCAGAACATGCAAGATAGTTGCATAGGTACACACGTGGCAGTGTGTTTTGCTGCCTTCTGCGGACACAGTTTTGTTTTTTCCAATTCTGAAAGTTGGAAATTTTCTGGAGTAGTGTTGATCCTAAACCCTCAGAGAAAGGCTGTCTGGGAGTCCCTCCAGAGCTGCCTCACTTTCTGACATGAGCGGTGCTCGTGACTGGCTGGCAATGACCCCACGCCTGTGATGAACGCTGTGGTTCTCACCTGCGGTACCCGGGGCACCAGGAGGTAGCCATCATGCTACGCTCTAAAGAGGGAAGCTCAACTTTGGAATGAAAACCATACATTTAATAAAGGCTTCTGAAATCCGAAGTTGACATTATGACCCACTTGGGGCCTTAGCTGCTGTCCTGCCTCATGAAAGCATCAGAGGACACATCCCCCGTTTGGCTAAGGTGAGACGTCTGCATCTCAGCTGCTCAGGTCTCCTTGTCCCTTCGTCCTCGCTTTGTTCTGTGATTTTCAACTTCTGTCACCAGGCTCCATCAGAATAGGTCTTTCCCTTTGCTCGTGTGACAGGATTTTCAACATTCTGGCCAGCAGTGTCCCAGAGCTCACATGTAGAGAATTTCCCGACAGCACGGAAGCTCCCACAGCAGTTAATGTGGGGTCAGGGCAATCTTCTCTTTGAATGTCCTTTCCACAAGATGTCTGTGAGATCACCTGTCACCCAGGACGGCTTCCCTTTGTCCAGGCAGAGGTGGTGGCCACAGGATCACTGCTTCCCAGTGTGCACCGTGCGCCCACCCCAACTCTCCGACCTGCTTCTCATGTGCCGTATACACACGTGATCATTCATCACGGCAGGCCAGGCTTCCTTTAGGAGAACATTGCTTCCTTTTCCAAGGCAATCCCAAGAATCAAAAATAACCATTTAGAGCAATTCTTCAATTAAGAATGTCCAGGTGTGTGTGTGTGTGTGTGTGTGTGTGTGTGTGTGTGTGGTGTTGTGTTTGAGAGACAGAGAGAATGAAAATGAGAATGTCCACTTCTGATACCTGTAACACTCACGCCCTCCAGCTTCACTGCGTCTCGGGTCCCGAGGTCTCCTCATCTTTAGATGCTGTGTTACTTTCCTGTGGATTCTGTACATATCACCACAGCCCACCAGGGTGGCTGAGTAGCACAGATTTGTCCCCGTGGCCCTGGAGGCTGTAATGCTGGAACCACGGTGTTGACAGGAGACCCTGCCTTGCCTCTTCCTCCACCCTCAGCTGCCTCCTTCTCCACTCGGCCCTTGCCCACATTTCTTCTGCCTTTCTCATAAGGAAACGAGTAATATTGGTTAAGAGCCCAAACTGCCGTATGCAGCATGCTCTATATGTGCACATAGTATACAGCTTACTGTCATTTCCCATTCAAGTCTAACTTTCAGAGAGGAGACTCTATTCTGAATGCCTCCCACAGAAACTGGCACAAGATAGTATTTAACGAACGAGTTCCCTCTCTGCTGCCCTTGGCACCAGGCGATTGATTGTCTTACAAATGTAGCAGCGGACGCTAGACTCCCTGATGAAGAGAATTGTTCGTGTATGTGTTTGTCTTACCTCGTCTGCCCACAGATGTGTCAAAATTTATCTTATATGTATGGGTGCAGCTTTTCAACTGTACCCAGCACTCCCCGGGAAACATGGGCGTGCTTTGTAACCACCAGTAACTTTCAAAGGACAATGCTGTGTGCAGGTGGAAATTTTCACAACTTGTGATGACTGCGTGGATCCCTTCAATGCTCAGACACTGTCAGAACGGCAGTCAGAATGGCTCCCATGAGCCTGGATGGGACGGCACCTTCACAAGCAACGCAGACCAGAAAACCTTTGTCATTCCGTGGAAAACACTATCAAACGCAGCACGGAAGTATGGGTTTGGGGGTTTTTTGGTAAGTTTCTGCTGCCACCATTTGAAATAATTACCTGCACGATTAGAACTGGAAAGTAGTAGAGAAAAAATCAAGACAAAAAGTGACTTCCCCAGAAACAGTTATGTAATTGAGCAAATTAGTATTTTATCATAGTGAGCCCTCATCTCAAAACGACCAAAAAATAAAAATAGAAACCTCATGTAAAGAGAGTTCTCTCGGCTACCCCTGCAGATCAGAATAACATGATAAGTTCAAAGTTGCTCTGGTCTCCAGTCAAATCTACTGCTTCGATTTTTGGCATCGATCAAATTCCTCACAGTAGGAAGTGACAGGACCAATGGAAGATGCTATTTGGTACGTTAATTGTTGGAGACCATAAGCTGTTAGAGCCGAAAGAGACTTTAGCCATCATTCCACAGAAATGAAGCTCCAGGTGGGGACGTGACCCCTCCCAGCTCAGACGGCCAGTTAGGAAGGATGCTGAGCCCAGAAAATGTGGGTCTTCTGAGCCTCAGTTCTTCAGGGGCCGGTTTAAATGTGAAGGGAGGCTGGGTAGTAGAGTTGTGGAATGGCAGTTCTTCTGCCAGGCCCCTGTCTCTTTGCTGCTACTTACGTATGAGAAAGAATCACGTTTCTGAGATGCCACACTTATCACTGGGAAGGCACTTTGTGTTATTTTGTTGTGTTGCTGTCGGTCTGCGCTCACTGCTGACAGCGAAGGGAGGCTGCCATCCTCAGAGCCAGGACCTGTGGTTCTCCTTCCTGCTTCCTCTGATCACAGCAACTTCCAGCACAGCATCTAGGAATAGTGAATGTGGACATATGAACAATTATGTGAATGTGAAGCCTACTTAACAAGCCCACAGAAGGCGTGATCTTAAGAAGGTCACTTATGTCATTATCATTTAATTCTATCCAAAAAGAGTTAAAATGGACACTCTACAGTTAAGTGAACAGCCTGTTAAACGAGTCACATTGACGTACAGTGCAGTGGGTCCAGCCAGCAGTGATTGGCATGGTTAACAATATCATCTTGATTAACAAGAATAAGGACTGCTGTACAGATGAGACCATCACCACACTCACGTCTCTCGGGTCCTGCTGTGCACTGTGCACCGTGCGGTGCGCTGTCCTCACCAGCACTGTGAAAGTAAGATATTATTATTCCCTTTATAGCAGTCCATGTGACTGTTTCACAGGTGGAAAACACAAGACAAATCTGCTGGTAATATTTTCAACCCGATTCTCCATTTCCCCACTAGGTGGCACTTTTGTACCTCTCTGCTCCATTTTTGAATCACAGCAGATGGGCAGAACCACGTAATTTATACTATGTTTAAAGAAATCCTATGTATATATAATATCTGGGAACACTAAATCAAATAAACTGCTTCCATTCAATTATGCTTTCCTTTTCAAATATAACTGCTGTAAATATCTGGTCCCTGAACGGCAGGTTCGCCCTTCCAGCAGATGCTCTGGGCCCTCCTGCACCGACCGCCCAGCTTGAGCCCCAGGTCAGGGTCCACGGTGCCCAGGGCATGGCGTTCTGCTGGGCTCCTGGGTGCTTGGGCCCTCTGCGGCTTCCTCTGCCCTGCTGCTGCCTTCTCCGCAGCGCTACGCCTGCTCACTCGGCTCCTTCACCTCCTCCCATGAACTGGGAACAGCATCTCCACTCTTGAGCCCAAAGGCCTTAAGGCTGCGTTGTATTTTTAAAAGAAACAAATGTAAACATTTGAATACTGAAGGCTTAGTGATAACAAAAATAAATAAATCTACCCACCGCCCCCACACACATCACAACACACACACAACACAAGCACATATAAAACATGCATTCACACACGAAACACACAGAACACAACATACACATACACACATGAAACATGAACACAAAACAACACATGAAATGCGCACAAAACACATACATGAAACACGCACACAAAACAATATGCACATATGCACATGAAACACACAGAACACATATACACACGAAACACACAGAAAACAACATACATATATATACATGAAACACACAAAACACAACACACATACATGAAACAAAAAACACACATGAAACAGAAAGCAGCACACACACGAAACACACAAAACACAATGCACACATACACATGAAACACAAAACACATGAAACATAGAAAACACAACACACATACACACGTGTGAAACATGCACACAAAACAACACACATGAAATACATAAACACACATAAAACACACATGAAAGACATGAAACACACACAAAACACAGAAAACACACAGGTGAAACATGCACACGAAACAACACACACATGAAATACACACAAAAACACAAACACACATGAAAGACACATGAAACACACATGAAACAGAAAACACACACATGAAATACAAAAAACACATGAACACGCATAAAACACACATTGACACATCATGTACGGTTGCTTTTGCTCTGTAACAACAGAATTGAGTAATTGAAAGGGAGATCCTACGGTTCACAAAACCAAAAACATCTACTAGCTGGTGCTCTCCCAGAAAAGTGCACTGATCCCGGCACTGTGCTCTACTGACTTTCATTATAATCATATGTGCCTCAAAGCCATTTTGAAAACAAATCATGCCACTGATTAAATGTGCCTAGAAGAGTGTGTAGCTCACACAGACACGTGTGTGTCTGTGTGTGTATATATAACATACATATGCGTAAATGTGTGTGTGTATCAACGTCCTTTTTCTGACAGTCTGCCTCTGCATGATTCGCTGCATCCTAAATTATTTCTCTGGTTTGGTCTTAGAGGCCAGTCTGCTTTCCTTCCTCATTTTGGGTCTCATTTGAGCCCCACTCAGCTTTTCCATCACTGACACACAGAAATGTCTGCCTAGGGTGTGAAGGACGAGGTAATGGTCCACACTGGAGGGAGAAAGGAAAGGCTGATTTCTAGAGAGCGAGACTGCTTTTTGGCAGAGCCGGTAACCTGACCAGAATGAAATGACACTGTGAATTTTCATCCCAGCAAAGGAGAAAGAAATCCAATTTAAAACTAGCTTTGACTAGATTTCACTGCAAAACAGAAGATGATATTGAGCTAAATAATTCAAATTCTTATTGAGAACACAGAGAACGTGGGGGCATTCACTTTCCACTGTCAAGAGCCTGGCGATGTGATTTCAGCTGCTCCACGCTCCCCTTGCTTCCAGCCCCCGACGTGGCCAGCCTGGAAAACTGCCAGCACCTCCACACCCCACCCAGATCTCACCTGCTAGAGCACGCGCGGCAGGGATCCTCTCCCCAGCACATCATTTTTGGTCCATCAGAAAAAGAACATTAGAGAAGACTCTCAATACTGCTCATGTTAGAATAGAGCCAGCTTCTTTTCTATTAAAAAGAAATGATTGTCCAACTCTCTTGAGATTTGTCAGAGACGCAGAGGAGGGGCTTTTGTCATCACAGGGGGAATACCTTTCCGTTTTCTTTCCTTCACGGAGTTTTCTCCAGCTCTTCCACTGAACACTGCACACCCCGCCCCAGCCCTGCCCCATGCAAGGCTGCGCTGCTCCAGGGTTGCTGGTGGTCCTGCAGGGTCTGCGGTCACACAGGTCTCTCTGCGGGAGGCGTGGGGTCCTTGTGCATCTCAGCAATGTTCTTCTCCCAGTAATGGGTCAAATGCAGAAGTGAAAACAATGCATTTCAGTATTTCTTGAATTACCCTATTTGCTAGCCGGCCCTTTCATTTTCAATTTGTTTTTACGCATATTTGATACCTAGGATGTCTAGGGTACAGAACTAGGTTCTGAGAGGCAAACAGTAAAGAGAAAGCACTACTGTTCCTGATAAGTAGTGTTCTCTAATGAGACAGTGGAATGAGGACAGAAGGAAATTCACAAATAATTGTGATACAAGCAGAATCACCTTGCTCCCAACTCTGTCCGCAGAAGGGTTGCTGGGTTCTCGAGGGCCTCTAGCTGGGTCATGGGATGTTACTGGAATAGACATGCACCATTCATTCATTCATTCATTCATTCCCTCACTCCTATCCTCGCCTGCTTCTTCTGCCCCAGCCAAGTCAAATCTCCCTCTTTCTTTTAAAAGTGTCACACTGCTTCAGTCTCTGGGGCACAGCATTTGTCTTTTCTTCTGCCCACCCCTTTACGACCAGATCCACCTGCTTATATTTTTTAAGTGAGTCATCAGTCACCTCCTCCGTGAAACCATCGCAGGCTTTCCCAGGACGACACCCTTCTTCCATGCTGCACTGCGGCCTGGCCCGTGCCTCCATGTAGAACCTGCCACACGGCATCACGGCCAGAGGCCTGTGCGTGTCCCAGTAACCCCAAGGTCATTGTTCTACCAACTCCCTGCACTTAACGCAGTGTTTGGCTCTCTGTAAACACTGAATCGAGGTTTGCTGATTGTTGCTTACAAGAATTGATTTAAAAATCTGCAGCATCGGATGTCAGTGCAATAAAAGCAGTAAGATCTTGGCTATTTTGCAGAGTCCATAGCTCTGAGAGCCAGGGGAAAACAACATACATTGAATTTCTGTGTATTTTATTTGTTTTATGTACTGATGCAGGTGTGTAGATGTTCCAGAGAATAGTGGGGCTATAGAATTAGGAACACCCTCAGCTAGACCACAGGAAGCGAACCCTCAGCCAGGCGGTTCTGGGTAAATGTATATGGTCTTTCATTTATATACTTCTAGAAATTCATTTGGCACTCCATAGACTAGACATTAGCACCAACTGTTAGCATTTTATCTTATCGCAGACAATATTGCTTTAATGACGTCTAGAGTGGCGTTGTCCAGTGGAACCTTCTGCAGTTATGGAAATATTATTTAATTGTGTGTCCAATGTCACTAGCCTCATGTGTCAGTTGAACACTTGTAAAGTGACTACTGCAACCAAGGAATGGAATTTGATTTAATTAAATCTAAACGTAAATGGCCTCTTGTGTCTAGCTGCTCTTGCACAGCACAGCTCTAGAGATTTGGGCATAGTATATCATCCCATCTGTGTACACTAAACTTCGTGACTGTGGGTGCTTGTGATGGAATACACCGGGCCCTGCAAATCAAAATTATTTTTGACATGGAGGTGGCGTGTGATTAAGTGCATTGATGGTGGCTAGGGCTGCATTAAAACTTTTAGAGGCACTGAAACCCTCATGCCCACTTCCTGCCCCCATGCTGTGTAGAATTAAGTAGATTTTTAAAATGTTACACACACACACACACACACACATGCACACACACTCACGTTTAGCAACATCCTGTAAAGTATAACAAAGTCCTGTGAAGTGTTACTATTTCCTGTGTTTTAGCTCTTTCCATTTCAATGTATTTTAAACTTACCGAATACAAAATTCTTTAAGAGGCGAAGTGTTCCTGCTTTGCTACTGCTCAAATCACCTGTGCCTGCCAGGCTAGACTGGCACTCTGGCACCGATACCACTCAAGGCAGAGCAGAGAGCTGTGAAGTGAAATTCACAGACCGGGAAAGACTCCATCTGAAAATGTCTCCGGGGCCGGGGATGGTGCCATGAAGGGGTTATAGAAAGCCAAGGTTCTGATTAAAATGGAAGTGATTTTTAGAGGCTAATACACACATCCATATATCACCTCTCGAACGCACACAACTCCAGGGAACCATAGTTGTTCTCTCAAGCGGATTTCTTGTCTGCCAAAACTTCTTTTGGACGAACTTTACACGGAAGCCTGCCATAGAAATGAGAGGCAGACAGGCCGCTGGGGAGGGCTGGAAGGGAGCTCCAGCTTCATGCATGTTCCTGGGAGCAGAGGTCCTTTGAGGAGATACATTTCAAACCAATGAAATTCACTACCTGTTGGATAACAAATCCAGAAAGTTCCCCAAGTCAGCTATGGCAGGGCTTAGCTTACATGGAGGTCCTTGTGGCTTCAGTGCTAAGTGTACCTCCTGCTGCACTTAAGCCTGCAGCACTGCAGTGTCCCAGCCTGAGACTGGCCTGGGCAGTGCCTAGCTGGGGCCCGAGGAGCCCACCCCTTAGGCCATTGTGCAACCCTGGGGGAACATTAAAAAGAGCTCAGCGGCCGTCACAGCCCAGCATAAAGCACAGCTTCGATTCTGCGCAAGATGCGATGGGAATGAGGGCACCTTGCTCCAACGAAGTCAGCCTGTTGAGGGTAGGAAAGAGAGAGCGTTCAGAGAAAGAGGGGGGACGAGAGGAGAAAGAAAAAATTCATTACACAATTTAACTATGTTCCGTAAAGATATCCAAAAACATTTGTTACAATATTTCAATCTGTTGTAGCCAAATCTGAGTTATTCCTCATTGCTATAGAAGATAGTTTGGACAAAGCCTATGTTTCATGGATTCCAGTTTAGACTTAGTCAAATCCTGTACCTCATCCCAGCACACTGTATCAGTTATGCGTACAAATCATTTAAAATCTTATCCCCAGGTCAAGTCCCCCAGATGCACTGTAAGATGGAGATTTGCCTGCAGGAGATTTGGGGACATGCAGGGGTGATCAACACCTGCACGCAAAGGCGTGTGCTGCAAGAGATGGACTTGGGACAGAGCTCCAGGCAACCCCACAGGGTGCTCTGGAACTGGAGGGATCTGGCCGAGTTGTCCCAAACTCAAACAGGAGGTCTTCACCATTGCTCTCTCCTGGCCAGGGAGGCATGAACTTGGCTTGATCCTGAAGAGAAACCCAGCCATCAACCATCATCAGTCACCGCTGCAGGATAGACTCTGGCCTCCGTTCTGAGGGGGGATCTGGGCAGCGCAACACAGTATCTGCCATTCTAGGCTTCACATGCCCCTGTGGGTTATCAGACTCTGGCCACAGAACTAGCTGTTGCAATGGAAGAAATGTTGAGATACCTGGTTCCACACGGTCTCCTAACAGAGAAACCCGGCTCAGAAGGGTGAACCGAGTTGTCCTTGGGCATGCCAATGGCTGTCAGACGTTCTTTCTCATCAGTCACCTGGAGGGTTTGTTATGACTGGGCTCTATCCCTGGAGTTTCTGACGGTAGATTTGAGGTGGGCCTGGAGAGTTTGCGTCTCTAACAACTTCCCAGGTGGAGCCACACTCTGAGAAGCACAGGAGAGCAGGCGAATGTCAGAAAGACATTCTGCAGGACAGGAGGGGCAGAGGCGACATTCTCATGGTGGAGAAAAGGAGCAGAGTACAAGAGACAGACCTGGAAGGGCTTCCTGCCAATCCACTCACTGTAGAATCAGCCAGCCTCAGAGGACCCAAGGCGTGGGGCCAGGGGCTTGAATTTCTGAATTGGAATCTTCGATCTACCATTTACACGTCACCTTGGGCGACTTACTGAACCATTCCATGACACATTCCCGTATAATGGGGATGGTGATGACAATCGTAACCTGAGTCACTGTGAGGTTTAAAGGAGACACATAAACCACATTTTGAGGAGTCCTTGGCATATTTTAGGTGTATAAAGTGTCATCTTAGAGATAAATCAGCTGCTCTCTCTATTCTTCTGATGGATTGGTAATGAACAAACGTCCATGAAGGTAGAAAACCAGTTGTAGCTTTTTGCAGTTCAGGAAAAGGGCTGCCGTGTCTCTTTGGACAAAATTTGTAGTTACTTCATTTCAACCCTTGTGAAGATTATGTGCCTTGGGGTTGCTCTTCTTGAGGAATATCTCTGTGGCGTTCTCTATGTGTTCTGTATTTGAATGTTGGTCTGGCTTGCTAGGTTGGGGAAATTCTCCTGGACAATATCCTGAAGAGTGTTTTCCAGCTTGGTTTCATTCTCCCCATCACCTTCAGGTACGCTGCTCGAATGTAGATTAGGTCTTTTCACATAATTCCATATTGCTTGGGGCTTTAATCTTGCCTTCTCATTTTTGTTCATTGAGTTGATCTTCAATCTCTGATATCCTTTCTTCTGCTTGATTGATTTGGCTATTGAAACTTGTGTATGCTTCACGATCTTCCTGTACTATTTTTCAGCTCTGTCATGTAGTTTATGTTCTTCTCTAAGTGGTTATTCTAGTTACCATTTCATCTAACCTTTTTTCAAGGTTCTTAGTTTCTTTGCATTGGGTTAGAACATGCTCCTTTAGCTTAGAGAAGTTTGTTATTACCCACCTTCTGAAGCCTGCTTCTGACAAGTTGTCAAACTCTTTCTCTATCCAGTTTTATTCCCTTGCTGGTGAGGACTTGTGATCCCTTGGAGGAGAAGAGGCTTTCTGATTTTTGGTGATTTCAGCCTTTTTGTGCTAGTTTCTTCCCATCTTCATGGATTTATCTACCTTTGGTCTTTGAATTTGGTGACTTTTGGATGGGGTCTCTGAGTGGAGGTCCTTTCTATTGATGTTGAAGCTATTTCTTTCAGTTATTCAGTTTTCCTTCTAACAGGCCCCTCTGCTTCACGACTGCTGGAGGTCCACTGCAGACACTGCTTGCCTGGAAATCACCCATGAGGGCTGCAGAACAGCAAGGATTGCTGCCTGTTCCTTCCTCTCGTAGCCTCATCCAAGAGGTGTACCCCCCAGATGTCAGCCAGAACTCTCCTATAAGAGGTGTCTTTTTGGATATACAGGGAGCAGGGAGCCACCTGAGGAGGCAGTCCGGCCCTTATCAGAGCTCAAGTGCTGTGCTGGGAGCTCTGTTGCTCCCTTCAGAGGTGCTGGGCAGGGACATTTAAGTCTGCTGCAGCGGAACTCACAATCACTCCTATTCCCAGGCACTCCATTCTGGGAAGATGGGGCTTTATTTATAAGTCCCTGAGATGCTGCTGCCTTTTTCCATTGATGCCCTGCCCAGCAAGGATGGAATCTAGTCACAGTCTGCCTGCAGAGGTGCTGCTGAGCTGCTGTGGGCTCCGCCCAGCTGTTGTGTGAACTTTCTTGTGATTTTGTTTACACAGGGAAGGTTAGGACTGCCTCAGCAAGGGCGAACACCCCTCCCCTCCACCAAGATTGACTGTCCCAGGTCGAGCTCAAACTGCTGTGCTGGCTGCAAAAATCTCAAGCCAGTGGGTCTCAGCTTGCTGGTCATTGTTGGGGTGGGACCCACCAAGCCAGATCACTTGGCTCTCTGCCCTCAGCCCCCTTTTCTTCAGGGGAATGAGCAGTTCTGTCTCACAGGTGTTTCAGACACCAGCTAAAATGGCCACGCAGTTTTGTGCTGGAAACCATGGTGCTGGTGTTTTTGGCAGTGGCGGGAATCTGCTGGTCTGTGGAAAAAGCACAGCACCCGAGCTGGAGTGCCAGAGTGTCCAGATAAGTCTCCAATGGCCTCCCTTGGGTAGGAGAGGGAGTCTTCCAGCCCCTCGCACTTCCCAGGTGAGGCAATGCCCCACCCTGTCTCTGTTTGCCCCCCTTGGGCTACACCCACTGTCCAACCAGTCCCATGAGATGAACCTGGTACCTTGGTTGGAAATGTGAAGATCGCTCACCTTTTGCATAGCCCTCCCTGGGAACTGTGCTCCGGAGCTGTTCTCGTTCAGCCATTTCGGCAGAATAGCCCCGCACTGCTCTTTTAAAACAACTTCCTTTGAGCTGGAATGCAAGAAAAAAATAACAGCAATAACAGAATAATTTTTTTATTGACAAATAAAAATGATACATATTTATGGTCTCTCTTCTACATACAATGCTATCTCCTACCCTTCTCGTTATGTTTGGGAAACTCCTAAATGTCATTCTAAACTCAGCACAAATCTTACCACTTCAGTTACAATTTCTTCTGGGCACAATTATGCACTCACTGCTCTGTCTTCCTGCAGCATTTCCTCATTCTATAGTGCAGGGTCTACTGGCTTATCCTTACCTTTATAGATACTTCCTTCCCTTCCAGACCGTGGGATCTCCTTTTACATCCAGCAACAAACACATAAAAGACCCTTTAAATTTTGGATGAATAAACATGCGACACACTGCTGATTCTTTGTGTTTCCCCAGCATCTCCCGCCAAAACAGATTCAAGGTACAAAGAAGGTAACAGTCACAGATTCCTCAAATGCACCAAAAGGAAGTATGTACCTAGAACAGTCAACCTACGCAAGTGTCCGGCGTGAGGGTTTGGGTGACTGCTTGAGGCACATCACGTATCTCCAGCCCTGGCTTGGTACTCAGTTTGGTTTTTGTTGGTTTTCCGTTTTATTTCTGGAAACTGGAGCAAGAAAACTGGAGATGCTGAAAGATCTATCGTTAATCCTGTGTCTAACATGTAAGACATGTTGGACCTAGGCATACAGTAAAGAATAGTAAATAATGAAAATGAAAAGTCACATTCATTTCTTCTTACCCCTAATAATGTTTTCTTTTTTAATTTTTTTTTTTTTTGAGACGGAGTTTCGCTCTTGTTACCCAGGCTGGAGTGCAATGGCACGATCTTGGCTCACTGCAACCTCCGCCTCCTGGGTTCAGGCAATTCTCCTGCCTCAGCCTCCCGAGTAGCTGGGATTTCGGGCACGTGCCACCACGCCCAGCTAATTTTTTTGTATTTTTTTTTAGTAGAGACGGGGTTTCACCATATTGACCAGGATGGTCTTGATCTCTTGACCTTGAGTAATGTTTTCATTACTATAACATGGAATATTGCTCTGCTTAGATGAGATTTTCATACATTGTAACCAAATTTCTTTCAAGTTTAAGTCATTTTAAAGATTACAGTAGTGTTTAATGATATTGGATTTTACCCAATCAACAGGTAAAATGAAGGAAATGTATTCTATGGAATGATTACCTTATATGAGAACTATGCCTACCCACACTGTCATTTCTGATATTTACATCTGAAGTATATTCTTTGACATTCAAATATTACAAAACCCTTTGCAATGGGTTGAATTTTATACAAAATGTTTTCCTCTGAGGACAGCCAGGTTGAATTTAAAAAGCATTACAGTACAAGAAAATGTAACTTTTTTTTTCAGCATACAGAACTATCATGAAGATTTACTTAAATTGACCTTTTTTGTAATTTATCCTGATCCGGAGCAGTGGATCAGGATACTTTGCTGCATTTAGGTCAAAACAGGTGGACCTTAGACAGTTGACTCGTGATGGCATCTGTGCTCTGATTATAACAGCTGGTTGCTTTGTATTTCAAATGAATGTTAACGTTCCAGCTAACAGCTCTTTGTTCTCAGTCAGGAAAAGGTCTGTAACCCTTCGCTCCCTCCTTGGGAACACCTGAAGCAAGCCTGGCCCTAAGCAGGACCCCTTGCAAACATCCACTGTTAAATTGGGGTCTTTGAGGGGTTTTCATGTACCAATTACTCACTGAGAAATGCTTTTAGCAAGCAAGATATTCCTGGTCTGTCTGGAACAGATTGCTTATTGTCAACAAACCTGTAATTTGTGGGTTGCAGATGCATGGAAGAACGAATGTTGGAAATCTCACCAGAAAGAGCTTGGTGACCTGGAAGATGAACAGGCTGAGAGATCCCCAGGCTTGGTGGCAGTTTTTGCTCTCTTATCCCCTACACTGCACTTCTCCCTCAGAAACCAAAACTCTTCCTGGCAGAAAGGGGCACTCAGGGAGCCACATAGGATGGGCTGAGGAACTCCTAGATATTGATGCTGCACATGCTGTTATTTTATTCTGTATATATTCCACTAACTATCAATAACAGTATCACATATAATCCAGTATCAATAACAGTATCATATATAATCCACTAGTTATCAATAACAGTATCATATATAATCCACTAGTTATCAATAACAGTATCACATATAATCCACTAGTTATCAATAACAGTATCATATATAATCCACTAGTTATCAATAACAGTATCACATGTAATC
>CM052650.1:171603361-171620384 GCA_028533165.1 Leontopithecus rosalia | reverse complement strand
GTTTGTGTGCGTATGGGGGGGTTTGTGTGTGTGTGGTGGGGTTTGTGTGCATGTGGGGGGTTTGTGTGCATGTGTGGGGGGTTGTGTAGTGGGCTACAGAATTTTAGAGGTGGTCACTTATTTGAATCTGTTCTGTCATAACGTTTTATTCTTCCACTGTGACTCAGGGAGATTCGGGTGGTCCCTTAGTTTGCAAACACAACGGAATATGGCATTTGGTGGGCATCACCAGCTGGGGTGAAGGCTGTGCCCGCAGGGAGCAACCTGGTGTCTACACCAAAGTCGCTGAGTACGTGGACTGGATTTTGGAGAAAACGCAGGGCAGTGATGGAAAAGCTCGGATGCAGTCACCAGCATGAGGAATAGCCCAGAGCAGAGGCGATTTTTACAACCTGGGTTCAAGTCAAATTCTGAGCCTGGGGGTCATCTGCAAGGCATGGAGAGTGGCATCTACTTTGCATCCTGTCATAAGGACAAAGGAGACAGTGCACTCAGCTGCCGAGGACAGTGTCTTGCTGAGGCCAGCTTTCAGCATTCAGTAACTGGGAGCTGGTGCTTCGGGGTTGCACCTGAACGTCTCCATGGTTGCGTGTTGTGAAATAAATGGTAAAAGATCACGATTAGCAAGTGTTTTCTTCTGATTGTGAAACAGAACTGAAAGTAAGTGGTTACAGATTCTAGCACAGTGCCTGGGATCACTCTAACTGCACTGCTTCCTCTGGAGCTCAGTATATCTCAGAGATGTAATTTCCGTTCCGTGCTGCACCTGCTCGGCCACTGAACCCCACTGGGGCAAAGAGCTAGCAAAGAGCTTGGGGCAAAGAGCTAGCAGGCTTGGGTTTTGTTCTGCTGAGTGGAAGGGAGGACACCTGTGTCACACCCACTTTTATAAGAAAGAGGCCGGTTACCTGAACATGGGAGAATCGGGCACCTTTGCATCTTGGCCTCCTAACTTGGGTACCTGGGCCTGCTGAGGAGCTCGAGGGGCTGCAGCATTGCCCAGCCTTTGTGGTAGGCAAGGAATCTGCTTTTCAAAGGGCATTAACCCTGGAGGCTCAGTGGATCTAGACTATTACAATAGTAATTCAAGGAGCATTTTCAGGCCTGGCACAGTGGCTCATGCCTGTAATTCCAGCAGTTTGGGAGACTTGAGTCTAGGAGTCTGAGACCAGCCTGAGAAATGGGATGAAACCCCATTTCTACAAAAATATACAAAAATTGACTGGGCTCGGTGTACGCACCTGTAATCCCAGCTCCCCAAGAAGGATCACTTGAGCACAGGGAGGTCAAGTGAGCTGAGATGGCACCACTGCATTCCAGCCTGAGTGACAGAGTGAGACTCTGTCTCAAACAAAAAAAAAAAAGAAAGAAAAAAAGAAAAAAAGAAGCATCGTTAGGTATAAATTATTTCATAAGATATAAAATTGAGACTTGTAAATTTATAGCAGCCTTTGGAATGGATGATAGAAATCCTTATACAACACAAATACACAAAGTCCTCACCTAAGGCTTACCATAACCGATACCAGCTCGCTTGATTCAGCTCAGTGAAACTGGATGACATGTACACAGGATTGGCCATTTACAAAATTTCATGTAAGTTAAGTAGAAAAATGGGAAAGTGAGGTTTTCTGGAAGAGTTTGGGTTTTTCCTCAAAAACAGAGGTCCCCAGGCTTTTGGGCACCAGGACCGGTTTTGTGGAGACCATTTTCCACAGCCTGGGGATGATTCAAGTGCATGACATGTATTGTGCACTTTATTTCTATATTACAGTATTGTAATATATAATGAAAAAATTATGAAACTCAGTATCATGTAGAATCAGTGGGAGTCCTGAGCTTGTTTTCCTGCACCTAGACAGTTCCGTCTGAGGGTGACAGGTGACAGTGACAGGTCATCAGGCATTAGATTCTCATAAGGAGCCTGGATCCTGCACCTGCACAGTTCATAGTAGGGTTCCAGCTCCTGTGAACGTCTCATCCATCCATTGACTGACAGGAGGCACAGCTCAGGTGGCAATGCCTGCTAGCCTGCTCCTCACCTGCTGCTGTACGGCCTGCTTCTTAACAGGCCAAAGACGGGTACTGGTCTGTGCCCCAGGCCTTGGGAACCCCTGCTCAAAGACACACTGGGTGGTAGGAGGGGCTAAAGGTGGAGAGGCTGAAGGAAAGCACGAGGTCTGGGCTAGCCACAAACCAGGTCAGAGGAAGCTGAAGGGTTAGGAATTTACCTGAGAATTGGACGGCTCTTGTAAAATCTGGCTGGATTCCATGAAATGATTATAAAAACGCACGTTTTCAACTTTTGCCTTTGCCTGCAGTGAACACATTAGTCTTTGTTTTTTGTTTTTTATGTTTAAAAGGGGGAAAATGGTTTGCAGTGAAACTCTTTTCTCTCAGTCTTGGAGCACTGATCGTTCCTGATGGTGCTGGAAGGACTTTGGGATGCTTGCAGGGTGAACCTTTGGCCTGAGTTGGTCAGGGAATGACCTAGTTTGGCAAAACAGAGGAGAGTTTTGAAATATGGAACTTTCCCCAGGCTTAAATTATCATTTTAAAGTTGTCAGTCAAAGCCCAGTAGGACTGGGATGGTGTCTTGATGACCCACTTGTTACACGGAGTAACTGCGGAGCCCTTCACACAGCGGTAGCCTCGTGGGACGAAAAGGTATGAAATGGACTAAGAAGATGAGAGGCTGGGATGACTTCTCTACTGAGGAAGGGTGCGGGGAGGAGGCCTGGGTTACTGGCAGCTCC
Source organism: Leontopithecus rosalia (assembly GCA_028533165.1). Taxonomy (NCBI): domain Eukaryota; kingdom Metazoa; phylum Chordata; class Mammalia; order Primates; family Cebidae; genus Leontopithecus; species Leontopithecus rosalia. The sequence goes on along the minus strand of CM052650.1, from coordinate 171,617,628 downwards.
GCCCCACAAAGGCTGGTGGCAGTGCCAATCCTGAAAGCTGGCCCTGGCCTCCTGCAGCGGCAGGGTACACATGGAATGCACGCATGTTCACAAGCCACCTGGGTGCAAGGTCAGCCACGGGCTCCCACATCAGCCACAGTCCCTGCCACAGCATGGGAACCCCTCATGTCAACCTAGAACTTTTCCTTTCAATTATTCTTCACGTCTGTCTGCTTTACTTGACTGAGCCACTCCTAGGAAGGCGCTCTCATTCATTTTGCATATAATGGGCATTCAGTAAATGGTTAATCATGACACGTCTTTACTATAAAAATAAGGTAATGGAGACTTGAGGTAACATGTAATGTAACAGGTAATGTAAGAGGTAACATGATGAGCTCGAGGTTCACGGGCAAGGACAGAGCTGGGACGAACTCGTCATTCCTATTCTGGACGGTGTCCTCTTGTCAATATCCCGTTGCCTCTCAGCAGGAGAAGGATGAAAGATGGCAGAGCATTTGTAACTGTCATCTGTGACTTTTGTGATCATCTGACACTGGTTCTTCACTGGGAGCGTGTACCCTCCCTCCAGCTCTGGGAACATTTGGCAATGCCTAGAGACAATTTTGGTGGCCCTAACGGGAGACGGGGTGCAGCTGGCTGTAGTGGGCAGAGGCCAAGGGTGCTGCTAAACATCCTACCATGTGTGGGACAGCCCCTCACAAACCAGTCATCCCCCTCTATATCAATAACGCCAGAGTTGAGAAACCCTGATCTCATGTCAGCATTAAAACCTTATAATGAGAAAACGACCTTTCAGGAACAGCAAGAGAGGGGTTGTAGGACACGGCAGGCCGTTCCCTTTCTCTTGCTTTGTTTTTTACTTTTTGATAATTATGTTTGTACATATTTATGGGGCACATGAGACATGTTGCTATCTGCATGGAATATGTAATGTGAAGTTAGAGTATTCGGGGTATCCATCACCTAGCCGTTTCTATGTGTTGAGTACATTTCAAGTCCTTTTCTAGCTATTTAGAAAACTATTCATTGTTGTTAAGTAGAGTCACCCTTCTCTTCTATCAAACGTTAGAACGTATTTCTTCCATCTGGCTCTATGTTTGTACCCATTCACCAACCTCTCTTGGTCCCCACCCCGACCCACACACCCTTCCCAGCCTCCAGGAACCACCATTCTGCTCTCTAGTGCCATGAGACCAACTTCTGTGGGATTATGCAGTATTTGTCTTTCTATGCTTGGCTTCTTTTACTTAACACGACCTCCAGTTCCATCCACGTTGCTGCAAATGGAATCATTTCCTTCTTTTTTATTATGCCTGTTTTCTTTTTCTTTTCTTTTCTTTTTTCTTTTTTTTTTTTGAGATGGAGTTTTGCTCTCGTTACCCAGGCTGGAGTGCAATGGCGCGATCTCGGCTCACCGCAACCTCCACCTCCTGGGTCCAGGCAATTCTCCTGCCTCAGCCTCCTGAGTAGCTGGGATTACAGGCACACGCCACCATGCCCAGCTAATTTTCTGTATCTTTAGTAGAGACGGGGTTTCACCATGTTGACCAGGATGGTCTCGATCTCTTGACCTCGTGATCCACCCGCCTCGGTCTCCCAAAGTATGTCTGTTTTCAAAGCAAGTTTTGATGGGAGAGAGAAGGAGCTCTGAGATTTGATTGGCCATACCTGAGAAGGGGTCTCAGTGAACTGATGCTGTCATGGCCATCCCTGTCCCTCGCAGAAGGCTTTAGGTCACAAAAAGTCCAATACATCTCTCACCCCTGATCCACTGAAAAGAAAGTAAACCTTGGGGTCCCCCAAATCGCTAAGTCACATGGAAAAGTCAAGATGCGAACTGCATTCGGCAAACCTCCCTCCCATTCTATTCCCAAATAAGATAGCTACAAAGATTTTAAAAACCTGCAATCCTCACAATCTGCCCACAGGGAAATTCCTTGTGGAATAAGGATGGGCAGAAATCAAAGTCATTCCCTGCTCACATGAGACAAGTACCTCCTTTGCTATATTGTTTCACTGAGCCAGACTAAGTGACTATTCTTGAAAATTGCATATTTGGTGAAAGGATAATGGGAAACTCAAAGGAATCCACCCCTTTGTCTCTTATCTACCTGTGACCTAGAAGTCCCCTTCCCTTCTTCAAGTTGTCCCACCTTTTCAGACCAAAGCAACGCACATCTTGCATAGATTAACTGATGTCTCATGTTTCCCTAAAACATATAAAATCAGGCTGGGCCCTGACCACCTTGGATGCATGTCCTTAGTACCTGATGAGGCTAGGTCACAGGCACATCCTTATTCTTGGCAAGACGAACCTTCTAGATTGACTGAGACTTATTTCACATACCTTTTGAGTTACATTCCCAACTTCTGACTTGTACTTGGGTCTCTGCAGACTACCTTCTAGATTCTTCCTAAGACGTTGTCTAGTTATTCTTGATTTTCATCAGACTACGAATGTTCAAAAACATTTTATTTCACTAAAAAAAATTAAGATAAATGTAGTCGATACCAGAATTGTAAACTGCAATGCATTAATTGAAAATAATTTTTTAAGACAATCTATGGTTGAGCTGGGCGCAGTTGGTTCACGCCTATAATCCCAGCACTTCGGCAGGCTGAGGCAGGCAGATCACCTGAGGTCAGGAGTTCGAGACCAGCCTGACCAACATGGAGAAACCCAGTCTCTACTAAAAATACAAAAAATTAGCCGGGTGTGGTGGTGCGTGCCTATAATCTCAGCTACCCGGGAGACTGAGGCAGGAGAATCGGTTGAACCTGGGAGGCAGAGGTTGTGGTGAGCCAAGATCATGCCATTGCACTCCAGCCTGGGCAACAGGAGTGAAACTCCATCTCAAAAAAAAAAAAAAAAAAGAAAGAAAAAAAAAAAGAAAAAGAAAAGAAAAGAAAACAATATATCGTCAGTTTAAAATAAAAGTCTATTTAATCTCAAAGAGTTTCTATGTAGTTAAGACTTTTATTCTACACCTGGCACGGTGGCTTATGCTTGTAATCCCAGAACTTGGGAGACTGAGGCCGGTGGATCGCTTGTTTCCAGGAATCCCAGACCAGCTTGGGCAACATGGTGAAACCCTGTCTCTACTAAAAATACAAAAAACAAACAAACAAAAAATAGCCAGGCATGGTGGCGTGTGCCTGTAGTCCCAGCTACACGGGAGGATGAGGCAGGAGAATCACTTGAACTGGGAGGAGGAGGTTGCAGTGAGCTGAGATTGTACCCCTGCAGTCCAGTCAGCGCAACAAGAGAGACTCAGTCTCAATAAAAAGGAAAGTTAAAAAGAGCTTCTTCTTTTTCTGTTTTTTAAAAATAGACTTTTACTATTCACAAGTGAAAATAAATTTAAAAAAAGAAAAGCTTGGCCTTAGAAGAAATCTTATCTGCAGAACCTCTGAGAGTCAGTGTTACCTGGCAGGAAACTGACCTCACAGGAGCCAGGCACACAGGGGCGGTCAGCACTTTGCTTCCCACCCACCTCCCCTCCGCAGCAGCCAAAGTCTCCTCCCTCCACTATATTGCAAATACATGAGTCCATTAGACTGTCCGTGTTTTCTTTTTAGACTTTGGGATTCAAGGTAAGCTAGAATTAATGGTTAACAGCTGACAGGTGAAAGTCTGGTTGGGGCAGCTTTGGCTAGCCGGCGTATTGCACAGGCAAAATCAAGTTCTACAGCTGTCTAAGGCACACAAGCAAATTCAAGTTCTACAGCTGTCTCTGTGTATGTCACTTGTTTAAATACGAAATAAAATTTTAAAAAATTAATTCAATGTATTGAGAAAGCAAGCAATACTCTGAAGGTACATTTCTGATATACTAAGGTTTTAGGACTTTCACGAATATGCTGTACCAAGAAACACTGTTACATAAGATTGAGAACCAGTACAAGTAAATATTACAGTTAAGTGGCCGTGTCCTACACAAGCTCATTCAGAGGAGGATGAAGATCATTCTGGAAGAAGAAAAACACCCTTATTAAGAATTGCAGCAAATAAGCAAACAAGTCCTTCAGGTACAGTTTCAGAACTTACTATTAACATTCCTCTCAAGCAAATACGCCTTGAAATGCCTTTTTTTTAATCACAGGAATTTAAAAACACTATAGAGAATGATTTTTTAAATGTGTCTGATTGAGCATCGTAGAGACGTTCCGCTACTATCCGTACTAATTTGAGAGGAGTGTGGGGCAGAGGAAGAGTAGTAGTGTGTACGCAACAGCGAGTATTTTGCGAGTTAAAAAGACATCCAGATGCAATCCTGAAAAGTCAGAGGTCTTGGTTTGCCTCGCCGAGGACTCCTTTCTTCCTAGAGCAGTCTGTTTAACGTTTAGTGGGGTAAGTAGATTTCTAGGTGACCAAAGTAATCTATTAATGTATTAGCCACAGATTTTTTTAAACAGAAAATTTTCTAAGTAGGAAATCATTCATAGCTCTTTGATAGCTACAGGGAGAGACCTCAAGGAAAGAAAGAAAGGAAATAAATTGGGAAAGGAAACCGTGATGAAAAATTGGGGTGGGGAGAGCGGTCAGATGATGGTGCATGAGAAGGATCTGATTCATGGTCAGCAGTGGGGCTGCGGGGAAGGGGGAGGAGGGGACAGGGCTGCTTCCCTGTGGGCTCTAGCACCGCAGAGCTGTAAGTGTGGAACACTACACACAGCCCCAGTAAGGTATGCGCCAGGATTTGGAAAGATAAAATTCAACATTATAATGAAATCCCTGTGAACGCTATTGAATTAACTACGTCCCTCTCTCCCTGTTTCTTGTAAATCTTGGTGTCATTAAACTGATTATAAATGTACGTTTCATGTTCTAAAAGCATGTACCTTTTTCTCATTGTAGGATGATTTTCTTATATCAGATGGTACCTTTCATTTTATTTACGTCAGTTTCTGGTGGTAAGTAGAGCATTTTCTTAACTATGGACTGGGAGAGGGAAATCACACCACAGTCTCCACGCATGGGGGAGAATCCCACACCATCGATGCCAGGGAAGAAAATAAAATGGTTTATTTATTTATTGCTTGAGGTTCAGAGGTTTTCAAAGCAGGGTGGGAACGGAGGTGAAAAAATTGTTCATACTGGTAGGAATCTGAGTCTATATGTATACCATATCTACATCCATGCCTGACTACATAACTCATATAAATCGTATTTAAAAGCAATATTAAAAGGAAGAAACCTTGATTTGCTTCACTGATTAGTTTTCCATAAAGCAGTCAGTTCAATGGAACATACGCACACATATAAAATAGGAATTTTGAACTGAAAAATAATATGCAGATATTCATGCATAGTTTATACATTCCAATAATTTACCCACTCTGTTAATTCTCCACCCTACTTCATGTCTACTAAATTCGTTTATAGATTACTTAGCCAATATTAAGATATATTGGTATAAGTATTGTTTAGCTCCATAAATATTCTTTATTTAAAATTAAAGCTGAAGCATTCCTTTAGAAAAATAACTTATGTATACATATTATATTTAATTTCTGATTATTGCTAGCATTTTAAGCACAGTAAATTCTTTTTTCTGGTATATGTGAAAAAAGGCAAATCTAGGTGAAGATATTAAAAATAAATTCCACTTAATATATCAAATGACACAGTTCATAATTTCAGTTTTCCCTGTGACAAGATTACTGCTCAGGTTACAATATTCCTTTGTTATAATTATTTGGAAATTGTATTGTTATTTCATTGATAAATATGTCAATGCTAAATAATTGGATGTATTTTGAACACTGGACCCAATAATGGCATAAACAATTGACCCCTGATTCGTGGATTCTACATCCATGGATTCAACCAACCTTAAAGTGAAAATATTTTTTTTAATGGCATCTGTGCTGAACATGTGCAGACTTTTTTCTTGTCGTTATTCCCTAAACAACACAGCATAACAATTGACATAGCATTTACGTTGTATTAGGTATTGTAAGTGATCTCGAGATGTTTTAAAGCGCACGGGAGGGTGTGAATAGGTTATATGTAAATACTACGCCATTTGATATTGGGACTTGAGGGTTCATGGATTTTGGTATCTGCAGGAGGTCTTGCAACCAATCCCCCACAGCTCTCAAGGAATGACAATGCACATACATAGGTCCTTCATACATGCACACGGAACATTTACAAAACTTCACCACACACAGGCCTATGAAACAGGTCTCAACGCATTTTAAAGGGTTAAAATCATGTGATTCAATCATCGTGAATGGGAGCTAAAATAATAATAAAAAGGGAACTGAAAATCCCCAAATGTTTTAAAATTGAGTATACCTTTTTAAATTAATATGGGTCAAATATGAAATCACAATGGTAATTAGAAAATTAAATCTACAATAATGAAAATAAGTATGTCAGAACTTTGAGAAGTAACTGAATCAGTGCTGAGATCAAATGTATAGATTTGCTTATATAGAATACAGAAAAGGTTTATTTAATAATATAAGATGACAAGAAGATAGAAAGAGAATAGCAAATGAAGTGCAGGGAAAGTAGAAGGCAGAAAAAATCAATTGCAGAAATTAATTAAATGAAAGACAAACATATTTGAGAGGTCAAGATAATCATTTCCAACCCATTTTTATAAGGTCAGTGTAATCCTGACATCAAAATCTGATAGGAAAATTCTTAGGAAAAAAAAGTTACAGGTCTTTTATCTCATGAACATATGTACAAATATCCTAACACAACATTATCCAACTGAATCCAGTAGAATGTTAAAAGAAATTAAAGGATGACTAAATTGCGATATTATGACAAAGTTGGGTTTATTCCAGGAATGAAAAGTTGATCTAACATTCAAAAATTAATAGATGCGTGACTTTGGGGTACATATCAAAACAAAGAAAAGAGAAGGGAAAGCAGGAACTCAACCAGATAAACTAGTACAGCCATCTTTATAGAAGCACGATTCACACTAGCCAAAAGGCAGAAGCAGCCCATGCGTTTATCGACAGGTGACTGGGTAAACAAAGTGTGGTACATACATGCAATGCAATCTCACTCAGCCTTAAAAAGAATGGAAATCCTGACACATGCTAAACATGGATGAACCTTGAGGACATTGTGCTAAGTGAAATGAACCAGTCACAAAAGAACAAATACTGTGGGATCCCACTTATAGGAGGTACCTAGGGTAGTCAATTTCATGACGGTGGTACTTAGAGCAGAGGTTGCCAGCGGCTGAGGGGTGAGGGAAGGGGTGACAGTTGGAGTCTGAGGGGCACAGAGCATCAGCTGGGGAAATTAAAAAGTTCTGGAGCAGGTGGTGCTGATGGTTGCCCAGCAGTGTAAATGCACTTACCGCCACAGAACCGTCCACTCGGAATGGCTAAATGGCACATGGTATGTTGCCTGTCACAATAAAAAATATTTTAAAAATTAACATGTGCAGAAAAATGCTTGACAAAATTCTGTTAATGATCAAAACTCTTAGTAAACTGGAAATGGAAGAGAACTTTCATCAGCCATGAAAGGGTATTTTAAACAACAACAAACAAAAATCCAAACCAAAATTCTTCAAGAAACATAGTACACAGTAGAGGAAGATGGAAAGCCTTCCCAAGGGATTGAGAACGAGATGAGAATTCTTCCCATTACTTCCATTTAGTATTGTATGGAGGTTCTAGTTGGCCCAGTGAGAAAAGGAATAAAAGGGAAATGGTTGGAGGAAGACAAGCTCTCATTTTTCATGGATGACATGATTGTGCACCTAGAAAAATCCAAAATTAACCGTCATGTTAATTATTTGAGTCAATTAAATTGGTAAGAACTCTGGATACCACGTCAATGTACAATAGCAAGACTTGCTAGTTCACAAAAACAGATGAAAAACTAGCTTTTTACTGACACTAGAAGCTGCATGTCGATTTTCTGAAAATGTTTAAACGTTTGTATGTTTAGGTGCATGAGTGCAGATTTCTTACGTACATACATTATGCAGTGGTGAAGTGCTGGCTTCCAGCGTCCCCATCACCCAGGTAGTGAACACTGCCTCCGACAGGTGATCTTTCAACTCCCACCCCACCCCATCCCCCCACCTGGTGGCATATTGAAAATCAAATCGTCTTGTAAAATTAAATCATCCAATTAGGAGGGGGATATATTCCAAGAAAATTAGTGCACGGTGCACACACACACACACACACACACACACACACACACACAGAGAGAGAGAGAGAGAGAGAGAGAGAAACTGGATCTTGCTCTGTCGCCCAGGCTGGAGTGCAGTAGTGCAATCACCTCTCACTGCAGCCTCAAACTCCCAGGCTCAGGAGATCCTCCCACCTCAGCCTTCCAAGTAGCTGGGATTACAGACAGATATAGCGATGCCCAGTTATTTTTTTATTTTGTAGAGACAGATCTTGCCATGTTGCCCAGGCTGGTCGTGAACCCCTGAGCTCAATCGATCTGCGTGCCTCAGCCTCCCAAAGTGCTGGGATTACAAGTATGAGCCACTGCGACCAGTTTGCATCATTAAATATAGAAAATCTATTTGATTCACCAAATAACATTCTTCTTTATTATTCTTAAAAGTAATATTTTAATGTAATAAGATTGCTTTGCACCAAAAGGTGGGGTTTCCAAATTCTTCTCAATGGGGTGAGGATGTTGTCACACCCCCGGCCGTCAGATGCTATCAGAAAGTGATCACTCTGGAGCCTTTGTTTCAAATAGTACAGGGTTTGGACAGAGACCCAATTAGGACAGGACAAAGCAGAAGGCTCATTCCGAACCTGGATGAGATCCTGAAAAGCAGCAGCTTTGCGAGTAAAGATTCTTGAAATTATTCAGTTACCCTCAAAGCAGTCCTTGTCTCCAAGACAATCACTCATAAGCACAATCCCATGGGAGCCAATGTACCATTTTGTGATTTTCATGTCCAGCTGAGGCTATTCATTCAATAAACTGCGTATCTTGACTTTATGAGGTTCTGACCTAATTAGACATATGCCCACTGAAATCCAAACTAACATGTGCTGTGTGTTGCATCACAGAATGTGTGACTAAATTGTTTAAGGACACCTACTTTGAAGGAGGGGACATTGCTACAGTTTTCTCACCAAGCGCCAAGTACTGCCAGGTAATCTGTACTCACCACCCAAGATGCTTACTCTTCACTTTCACGGCGGAATCACCGTCTGAGGAGCCTACCCAATGGTAAATGCTTAGGTTTCTACATCGAGGAGACAGATTTTGCAGGGGGATTGCTATTCCTAACACATTTCCGTCTATCATTTTATATGATTTAACATTAACAACTGGAAGATAAATTGTCTTTCAGTTGAAATATTATTAGAGAAAGAAGAGATGGTGTTTAGGCAATTTAGAAAAGGATAAATATGCCTCCAAGTGCAGACTTTGCAGCCTCTCTTACGGTGTCAGTATTAATGCATGTTTCCTCTTCTTGTCTCCATTTTTATTCTTCTTAAACATTTCACACTTTGCTTTTCCATCGATTATTAATTTTTGATTTAAACTGGAACTTCTATTTTATTAGAAAAAATTAAATATTAAAAATTATTGCCGGGCACAGTGGCTCACGCCTATAATCCCAGCACTTTGGGAGGCCGAGGTGGGTGGATCACGAGGTCAAGAGATTGAGACCATCCTCATCAACATGGTGAAACCCCGTCTCTACTAAAAATACAAAAATTAGCTGGGCATGGTGGTGCGCGCCTGTAATCCCAGCTACTCAGGAGGCTGAGGCAGGAGAATTGCCTGAACCCAGGAGGCGGAGGTTGTGGTGAGCCGAGATCGTGCCATTGCACTCCAGCCTGGGTAACAACAGCGAAACTCTGTCTCAAAAAAAATTAAAAATTATTATTAAAATTAAATATTTTATTTTAAAGGATAATTGAAAAAATGGTACAGTACGATGATCCCTTTCCACCACCATGACTGCGATTTTTGCCTTTCTTACCTATGTTTGTACACATGCTTAATTCTGAAACATCATGATGCTTTACCCCAAACACCTCAGCATGCTGTTATCCTGCATAAAAGGCATACGTAATGTAACAAGAGCTCCTTTATATTATTTCAGTTTTCCCTCAAACATAATTTATAGGAATTAACCAGAATCTCACCAAGTTTCACACACTGCATTGGGTCGCTTGTCAGATTTAAAATATTTTAAACATCCCACCAACCCCTTGTGTTCCCATGCTGAGCTTGAAAATTTAATAACAAGCCTTTCTGTAGAATTAACTTGTCCACATCTTTGTGTATTACTGCTACGTCCACGGGCATTTATATAACACCTTGAACTTATAAAATTTACTGTTCCAGAATGTAGAACAGGGATCAGCAAACATCTTCTTAATAAAGCAGGGTAAATATGTTAGGCTTTGTGGACAAAACTCATAGCGAAGCCAAGGACATTATGTTAGTACTTACGTATGTCACCACTTCAAATGTAACCATTTGAAAACATAAAAATCATTTTATATCGCTAACGGGCTGTACAGAAACACACAGAGTTTTGGTTGCATTTTACCAGCAGCCCATAGTTTACCTGCTACTGTTGGTTCCTATAGGAAGGAGTTACATGTAGTCTCTTAAGTGTAGGGATGCTGGAGTGAAAAAACAAACCCATAATCTTGCTAAGAAATACTTGTTTTGGCAGAGATAAGGTAGTCTGTTTTACTCTGTCTTTCTGTGTGCTGACTTCTAAGATCCATTATTTTACAACACAAATTCCTATTCAGTAATACATATTTTCTAAATAACAGGTTTACTTGTGTTCTGAAAGACAGTGTTACAGAAACACTGCCAAGAGTGAATAGGACAGGAGCAATTTCTGGGTATTCTTTCAAGCAATGCCCACACCAAATAAGCGGTAAGATATGTCGTTAGAATTAACAAACACTAGGTGTGACGTATACATATAGTCACATCAGTTATGGCTTTGTGCCTATGAAATAAAACACTGCTATGTGGAAAAAAAACCCTTAATGAAGTTCTTTCAGTGTAGAGTATGAACCAGCATACATGTGTGCCTGCCCGTCCAACACACTATAAACATTTCTTTACGTCATAGAAAGGCATATCTTACAGGCTGGGCGCAGTGGCTCACGCCTGTAATCCCAGCACCTTGAGAAGCCGAGGCAGGCAGATTGCGAGGTCAGGAATTTGAGACCAGCCTGACCAACGTGGCGAAACCCCATCTCTAGGAAATATTAACAAATCAGCTGGGAAGGGTGGTGCATGCCTCTGGTCTCAATTACCCGCGAAGCCAAGGCAGGATGACGGCTTGAACCTGGGAGGAGGCCACAGTGAGCCAAGATCGCTGACAGCGATACTCCAACTCAAAAAAAAAAAAGACATGTCTTACTACCTCACTTCTCATCATTCGTTTATATTCTTTCTACTTCCCAGCCTAAAAATCTGAAATGGAAGTCCCTTTTCTGAGACTGGGTGTCACTGTGGAGTGCAGTGGTGCAATCACAGCTCACGCAGCCTTGACCACTTGTGTTCAAGTGATCCTCTTGCCTTAGCTTCAGGAGTAGCTGGGACCAAAGGCATACACCGCAATTTCCAGCTAATTTGTTAAGTTTTCCTAGAGACAGGATCTCACTGCATGGCCCAGGCTGGTGTCAAACTCCTGGCCTCAAGTGATCTGCCCGCTTTGGCCTTCCAAAGTGCTGGGATCGCATGGTGCCCAGGAAGAATTCCTTATTAAACATATTAATCCAAATCAAAAGGAGCAAATATAAAGGTTGAAGTGACACTTGTCTTAATAGTGAATAGATACTTGAATCAATTAATTCGTGAAATGATCAGTGCAGTCAGGGAGAACAGAGGCTAGGTCAGAAAATCAACATGTGAATTTACAAGTCTAAAATTGTTACAATATAAGAAGGATACTGGCATTCTTTTACTGCTTTCATTCAATAACAAGAATTTTGCAAATTAATATAGCAAAAGACTTCTGAGGAAAGGTGGGTGAAAAAGTTAAATGAGTGAGTCAGGGCTGGGCACGGTGGCTCACACCTGTAATCCCAATACTTTGGGAGGCTGAGGCAGGTGGATCATGAGGTCGGGAGATTGAGATCATCTTGGCCAACATGGTGAAACCCCATCTCTACTAAAAATACAAAAATTAGCTGGGCATGGTGGCACATGCCTGTAATCCCAACCACTCAGGAGGCTGAGTCAGAAGAATCACTTGAACCCGGGAGGCAGAGGTTGTAGTGAGCCGAGATCATGCCACTGAACTCCAGCTTGGGCAATAGAGCAAGACTCTGTCTCAAAAAAAAAAAGTGAGTCAGGAGAGACAGTTGCTTAGGTCACTGCCCCCGGAATTTGGAAGGGACTCATGTTTTCTGCTTTTATTTCCAGCTTGCAACAAAGACATTTACGTGGACCTGGACATAAAGGGCGTGAACTATAACAGCTCAGTTGCCAGGAGTGTTCAAGAATGCCAGGAAAGATGCACGGATGACATCCACTGCCACTTTTTCACGTATGCCACAAGGCAGTTTCCCAGCCTGGAGCATCGGTGAGTGAGCCCCCATTAGAGCAGCCAGTGAAAACCAGGATGGTGATATACTAAAAATAATTCCATCAACTTGATGCCAGAATTTATTTTAAACCCCTAAAAGACATTTCTATAAAATACTCCTAGTTTTCTTCATGAAAAATACACTTAAAGCCTAATTTGGATGCATTTCGTTTATGATAAGAAGTCTACCTTTTAATAACACTGTCAGAAAAATATATGCACCTAAACCATATCCTAGCTAATTTCAAAAGTGCTACACTATTAAACTGGCAATTTTAAAACACTACATTGGTCTGATTGGCAGTGCCCTTCCAAGTCTAAAAAAATGTTAGTCTAAGAGAATAAAAATAAAAACCTACTCCTCTCTCTCTCTCGCTAAATAACAGTTCTTTACCTAAGACAAAATACTCATGTAAAAAGTTTTATCCTGCTTCATACAAGATTTTGAAATATTTCAAGGATAAATCTATTATGTAAGAATTTAAAAATGATCTTGTACCTAATGACCAAATCTGTGTTCTCATGTTAAAAAATTTCTAGGGAAATATATTATTAATTTGTATATTCAGAAATATTTGAGATGATTTAGATTTTCATCATAAACTGCATTTATCTAGAATCAACAGAAAAGAGAAAAACATTCAAATTTCTAATATTTGTGTTTCAACATTGGATTTTAACATTCTGTTCTCCACATTCACAAAGAGGAATAAACAGAAAGCAAACAAAGCATCAACCAGCTGTTTCAGAAATGATAATCAGGCCTGTAACCCCAGCACTTTGAGAGGTGGAGGCGGGTGGATCACTTGAGGTCAGGAGTTCAAGACCAGCCTGACCAACATGGTGAAACCCCATCTCTACTAAAAATACAAAAATTATCCAGGCGTGGTGGCACTCACCTGTAATCCAAGCTGCTTGGGAGGCTGAAGCAGGAGAATCTCTTAAATCCAGGAGGCAGAGGTTTCAGTGAGCCAAGATTGCGCCACTGCACTCCAGCCTGGCGACAGAGTGAGAATTCATCTCAAACAAACAAGCAAAACAACAGTGGTTCACACACACACACACACACACACACACACACACACCCCAGACCCCCTAATTAGCCATTTGACTTGCAAGGCTTGTCTTTAGCTGAGCTCAGACGACAGCTTTTATGTCTAAGACTTAACACAATGTGGCCTGCAAACCAAAGCAGGATTTGTAAGACAGCGAAGTCAGTGGAAGTGGAAGGCTGGGAAGTCATGCGTTCACGCCCTCTTTTTCTTCATGCGGTCGCTCTCTCAAGCTGTCCTGTACCAAGGAAGAAGTAAAGCTGCACAGATCACAGGTGCTGAGCAGCGCTGCTGGGGCCATGCCCAGTCCGTCACAGCCTCCCAGACGGATGCTGCAGGGCTTCCGGGTCCTCTCTCCAGAGGGGAATTTCTTACCATCTTGTGTTTTTTCCTCCTTGCCGTTGGAAGAATAAGACTCTTTCCATTTTTCTTTTTATTCAGTAACAGGTGTCTGCTGAAGCACACCCAAATGGGGACACCAACGGGGATAACGAAGCTCCACAGAGTGGTGTCTGGATTTTCACTGAAGTCCTGTGCCCTTTCTAACCTGGGTAACTACTGACTTCTCTGGATCTTCACTGAAGTCCTGTGCCCTTTCTAACCTGGGTAACTACTGACTTCTCTGGATCTTCACTGAAGTCCTGTGCCCTTTCTAACCTGGGTAACTATTGACTTC
>CM052650.1:171569609-171602861 GCA_028533165.1 Leontopithecus rosalia | reverse complement strand
ACAAACCCCCCCACACACACACAAGCCCCCCCAACACTTTCTTAAAGTATCTCATGTGCCTGCATCTTTTGTATCCCCTCTTCTAGTCTGAAAAAAATCTAACAAAGAAATTTGTGTATCCTCCAACAAAGAAATCTAACGTTTTTATATTTTAGTACAATTATTGTATGCATATCTGTCCCTCTTAAATTAGCGTAGGCATAGATTGTGACACCTATGATAAATAATATAATAAATATGAAACGTGCTATATATATCCCATGTGTTAAAAGTTGCTTATAATTTATCCAATCATTTGTCTCTGCATTTTTAAAAAACTATAATAAATTATGCTATTGGAAAATATATTTTGAAATGAATTTTCTCAGGCAGCCTATTGTGTTTTTATAATTTCATGCATTACCTTACAAGCATCTTTCCCCCCTTCTTTATAGCCAGCGCAGACCATCTGTTTGGTTATTTTATAATCTTGATATCTTTTCTGACATTCTTCATTTGCCACCAAAGGAATATTTACCTTTTGTAGAATATTTTGGATTTCACCTGTGAAGTAACCAATATAGAACTTCAGAGGGAGGAAACGCAAAAATAGTAAATATGGAAATAAGTTTTAAAGTGAATCAGAGCGGCGCACTTTTCATGAGGGCTATATCTTTTAATACAATTAGTAAAAATTGGGAAGGTAGTATTTTATGCGTGCATGCACACACACACACACACACACTCACACACACACACACACACACACACACACACACACGAAGACAGAGAGAGAAAGTGCACCCTGCGCTGTTCTCTTACTGCCTACGTGATACTGGGACCAGCCCAGCACCCTGGGCTACCAGAGACCCTCCTTCCATGTTTTCGGCAGCCCCCTCATCTCAGTAGCAGTCCCCCAGAAGTCCCATTTTATATTTATCACCTACACCAACCCAAAAGTCTAGAAGTTCTTACTTTTCATTTTTTTTATTTTATATATTCAAAATTATAATTTAAGACTATATCATTTCTGAGAAAACCCTCAAGCCTTTGGCAACTGAGGGGTATTTTGTTTTTTGAGTAAATGCACGTGAGCATTTCCCTTGGAGAACCATTAATTTACAGATCATTTAAATGCTACCCATGTTCAGGTTTCCCTTGGATATATGCTGGGAGCTTTCATTGCTTAGTTAAGATTACTTTTAATTTCTTCTTATCTCAAATTACCCGTAAAAAATCTGAAATGTGAATTACTTGAAAAAGGACTGACTCAGGAAAGAGGGAAAGAGTTTGGCAAGCTACCCTCTTTTGTAAAGAATGATTCTCTTTACAAATATTATTCCCCATAGTGTCTATTATGAACATAATTTTGGAAAGGGAGACTGTTCTGTTTCCTAGAAAGTTCAAGGGCAACTGGACCACTCCAAACACCCATAAACAGGAATTGTAAACCTAAGGTTTACAGAAAGAATTCACATGGTTTATAAATTTGAGTAGGAAAACGTCTTTACTTTCACTAGGTACCAAAGGAAGCCTGCCTCTCCCTTCAGTTAGGAATGCAGACAACAAGCAGAGCACTATTCATGGTACCTATGACTTTGCCATCAACAGATGACAAATCAACAGATTACAGATCATTTCATGTCACATTTCAGTTGTGGTAGGTAAGTGAAAAATGCCATTTATGCTCACCACTATTTCAAAAATATGGCTGCTATTAGAATAACTTCCTATGTAATGGATTGATGAGGAGGCACATATATACATTACTATTTCACTTTTTAAAAGTATTTTGATAACTATCTTGCAATTCACTTGGTTTCCTCTGTGATCCTGCCTATTTTATTTAAACGTTTAAAACCATTACTAGGGAAGTGGTTCACAGGCTTCCTCAGATGGCAGGAAGGGCACATGGAAAAAAAAGATGAAGAACTGACCACAAAGAGAGATGGCACAGCTGCCTGTGCTCCTGGCCATTAGCATCAAGGGAGAACGTGGTTTCGGGAGATGGGAACGCTATTAACACTGAGGACCGAATGGGCTTGCCCAGGCTTGTCAGCCCTAGATGGACCAACCCTTCATGCAAAGTCAAGCACATGATCTTTATAATGAAGTAAGATGCTTAAAAGTCTCCCTAAAAAAATGTTTTTCAAGCCAAAGCAAAAATCCTTTAAAAAATAATGGAATAAATATTTGGGAATAAATAGGTAGGAAAGATTAAGAGTTTAGATATAATTTGAGACAGAAGCCGATTAAAATGACCCACTCCATGTATTTCAGCATGTAAGACCTGCTCTGGAAGCAAGATTTAAAGCAGCGTGCTGTACCTTTTTCCTTCGAGAAGCCCCATCCGGTTATCCAGCAGTTACTATAAACTGTATTTGTGTCACCTTTGGAAGGGAGACATATTGGTTTTTGGAATTCTGAAACATAATTTTAAAATTAGAATTTGGTCAAATAACGTTATGGATACAGACTTTAAAAAGCACACCTTTTTCTTTTTCTGTCTTCTCTTCCGACAGAGTAGCACTAAGAAGAGCTCTTTCACTTTCTGCGGAACTTCTAAGGCTAATGACTCAAGAAAATTTGTCACCACCATTTTTCACATGACATTGTTGGTGTTACAACTTCCTGAATACAATTTTTAAAACTCAGAACCTAAATCTACAGTCAAAAACATGTAGAAGTTCCTGCATCTTACTCCGGGTGTGCCACCCTTAATGTCATAGCAGAGTGTCTGCACTGCTTCAGGCATTAAGTGCTTTAATGTATTAATTATTATAACAAATCCAGGAAGAAATGATCACCCTCATTTTACAGACGAGGAAATTAGAGGTGTGAAGAGGTAAAGCAACTTGCCCAAGTTGTCACAAAACTGTGTGTAGTGGCGCGATCTTGGCTCACTGCAGTCTTGACCTCCTGGACTCAGTGATCCTCTTGCCTCAGCCTCCTGATTAGCTGGGACTACAGGTGCACACGACCATACCCAGTTAATTGCTTTTTTTTCTAATTTTATGTAAGATGGGGTCTCACTGTGTTGTCCAGGCTGGTCTCAAACTCCTGGCCTCAAGCATTCCTCCCACGTGGGCATCCCAAAGTGTTGGGATTACAGGTGTGGGCCGCCATGCCTGGCCATTAATGTTATTAGATGCGAGGGGCATTCAGCCCCTGGGAGCAATGCACCTCCAAAGGCAGCACCTCTGATTACGATGCTCTAGCCTTTCCTGGGCTTCTTTCTGCCTCAGGTCTCTTTCCTACCCAAACTACACCTGGAAGTTGATACCTGGTCCCACCTGCCCTCACACATCTCTAGTATCCCTAAGCCCAAAGCAGTGACGGGTATGCTACTCTTATCAAAGGAAGCCCAGTGTCTGTCAGGAGGCAAAGACATTTCCTACACCCATATTTCAATAACCTGCATGCAGCTGTATTCCTCCCTGAAAGAACAAATTCACATTCTTGCTCTTTAAATAGAAGAGATTTCATGGCCAGCCACAGGGTCTTTGCTTCCCACGCAGCCCTCACCTTTCCCTCAACTCCGCCAGTCAGAAAATAACGATAGTCTCCATAGATCTGCCCTCTTGTTCAAACTGATATGAAAGTGTAAACCTGTACAATGCCGCCATCCACCTTCTTCTTCCGTATGCTACATACCAGTGTAATTCAAAGGAGCCTGGAGTTTTATTAAGGCAATATCATGATGCTCTTCTGAGATTTTATAGTTTTGGTGAACAATAATCTCTTTTATTTGCGAAAAAGGTGTTTCTTTTGTAATGTCTGATAGATTTAAAATGCCACTATAAATGCGCCAAACATCCAGTAAGGGCAGCCTAGGAGAGAAGAATAAATACCTGTTTGACACTGGGTATAATATAAGAATATAATATAAGAATAAATCTATTTGACACTTTCCTTCTATATTGTTCTCCTATCACTCTCTTTCAAAGAGAACTGGGAAGGAAATACTACATAGGACATATTTTTTCCTACCTAATTCCCCCTTCCAGTAATTTGTCATCACCAACAGCAGCAGTAGAGAATCTCTGAAGATTCTATTTAAAAAACTGAAAAGTGTACATTTATGTAATTATATCATGCTTAGTGCAAGTGACAACGCAAGAATATTGTTGCTTTATTTTTGAGAGACACTGTAGTGGGAAGAGACCAGCAATTTATCATGGGAAAATTAAGCTCAGTTCAACAAAACTGAACCTAATGGCTTCATTAAAATTCAGAACTATCCATGGTGAAACTCCGTCTCTCCTAAAAAATGCTAAAATTAGCTGGGTGTGGTGGTGCGTGCCTGAAGTCCCAGCTACTCGGGAAGCAAGGCAGGAGAATGGCTTGAACCCGGGAGGCGGAGTTCACAGTGAGCTGAGATTGCACCACTGCACTCCAGCCTGGTGCCTGGTGACAGAGCGAGACACGGCCTCAAAAAAAAAAAAAAAAAGAAAAAGAAAAAGAAAAAAAAAGAAAGAAAGAAAAAGAAAAAAATTCAGAATTATCAAGAAGTCAGACCGAGTTTCTAATGGTCTTCTAATTGGGTAGAGTAGAAGGACTTTAGTGTTGTTTAAAATATTTTTATATGGCTGGGTGTGGTAGCTTACACCTGTAATCCCCACACTTTGGGAGGCAGAGGTGGGGGTATCACTTGAGGTCAGGAGTTCAAGACCAGCCTGACCAACATGGTGGTGAAATCCCATCTCTACTAAAAATACAAAAATTAGCCAGGTGTGGTAGTGCATATCTATAATCGCAGCTACTCAGGAGGCTGAGGCAGGAGAATCGCTTGAACCTGGGAGGCAGAGGCTGCAGTGAGCCAAGATCATGCCACTGCACTCCAGTCTGGGCGACTGAGACTCCAGCTCAAAATAAATAAATAAAATAAAATAAATCTATATTTTGGAAAGTATGAAAAATTTAAATTGATTGTTTAAAAGATGAATGTATACTAAGTATATCCAAAATTATGACCTAAAGCAAAGCCTTACTCTGTACAAAGGTCTGGGCATCTTTATCATCACCAAGTGATGCAAGACGGGGGGCACAAAATTTAGAAACAAATGATGGCGATATCAGGTGCAAAGGGGCCTTTTTATTTTCAGTGAAATCTCTAATAAACTCACAATGCTGAGCCTTCAAGAATGAAAATTATTGGTCCCAAATTGTAGTGCATTTAGTAAAAAAGAGACCTACTATTTCCCATCTTGGGCCTTTTCTTCCAGGTCAACCACCATAAAACCACATGCCAGCTCCTGTGCGGTGTGGTCCCTTCCTGCGATGACAAGGTGGTGGGATCTGGCTCCACCACGTGTACCACTGACTGCTAGATTTGGGCGGCAATATATTCAATCCTAGTACCTAGCACCTAAGCATGGATTTCACTAAAGCAAAGATACTTTGTGTTGATGTTTTGGCGACAGTGTGTTCAATCCTAGTACACAGCACCTAAGCATGGATTTCACTAAAACAAAGATAGTTTGTGTTTATTTGAGAAAGATCAAGTTTCTAGTATTTGTTTGCTTTTTCATGTGTTTTGTTCATTTCTACAATTCTTGTTGAATATAGTAATCATAGTTTATATTTTTGAGTAGTGTTAATACTCTATGTACAGTACTAAGCATTTTAAATATGTCACTTAATCCTTCCAATAGCCTTACAAATGAGGTACTATTATTATCAGATTTGAGATAAAATAAAGCTCAGAGAGATTTGCAAATCTCCTAGGGTGGCACCTCTAATAAGCAGCAAAGCTGTCACTCAAGCCAAGCTCTAACTCCAAAGCCTCGGTGTTTTAAGACATAAAAACCCTAACATATCTCTTTGACCACTAAAATAGAAATACATCAAGTTACATACATTGAAATATACAGAGTACAAAACTCTCACTTTTACAAATTGTTACTTAATGTATTTATGAATCAAAGAGCAAAAAATAAAATTTCTATGGGCCTGACAAGTCTTTGAAGAACACATCAGGGATTGGTGGTGGGTGATGGGATGGAGACGCTGGGTATTGACTTTGCTTCTCTTTCTGTGGGAGAATACCCACCCAGGGGCATCAGTCCTGTACAGAGACCACATGCTTTTCTGATGGGTCAGATGGTCAGTGCTTGGACCCTACCAATGAAATGGCGTGAATACCATCCCCGCTTTAACACGTCTCTATTTGCAAAGTCACAGGACGATGGAGCAGCTGATCCTTGAAAATGAAGAGACTCCGGCTGAGGTGCATCCAACACTTACCCATCAAAGCAGTGGGCAGCGGTGAGGACCCACTGGTGCCCTATGAGTGATCCTCCACACAGGTGCCTCTGAGCTGCCAGCTTCACCTGCAGGCTCACCTGCCAGGGCCACTCTCCCAGAGAAGAGTTGGTTCCTCCAACAATGCGTGCGTTTGTTCTTGTTGTGCAGACTGAAAAGAGAGTGTTGATGATAATGGTTGGAATTAAAAGTGAATTAAAGTCCCTTCCAACCAAAAAGAACAAGACACATAATTCCATTAGACTAAGCAAGCTATCAACATGACAGACCTCCTTACAATTCCACGAAAAAGCGAGGTTACTCACCAGAGCTCTCCCCAGTTGTACACAATCTCAAAGAGTAACCAGAGCTTCTGTGTGTCCCATACGTCATCCTAGTCGGAGAACCATCCAAAGATAATCTCAAGAAACACTTACACCTAGATGAAATGCAGGGTACGAAGAGTAAGACTTCACAGAGGGAGAAAGAATATGAAGTGATCATGTCAACTGTCTTTGAAAAATGAAATTTCCCTCACTTCTCTTCCTTACAGTCTTCTGGGAGTAAAGAATAAGTGAAAAACTGGCAGCGAATCATCTTTGTACAAGTCTCTTGGCAAACATTCACTCCTTTAACGAAAGTCACATTCAATTCTTCTCCTCCGAAGTCAACTCCTGGGTAAATTTTAGAATGGCAAGGCTCTGCGGTCAATTATAAACATAAAAACATATCAAATGAGAAAAGCAATGAACATTTACACCAATTTCTGCTACCTTGAGGACTCTTTCATCATTGTTGCTGTTAAAAGTCATGGAATATGTTACATTTTATGTTATATTATTATCTAATCACATTACCAGGTAAACTTCTTTTGCAGGTTAAAAGGCTGTATCCAGATACGGTGTTTTCTTGAGGCGTAGAGGAACTTGGTGTGCCGTTTTCAGATGTTTTAAGAAAACAAACATTTCTATTTTAAAAAATAAAAAAAGCAAGAGAGAAAGAAAGAAATTTGCATTAGAGGCATTAGACAAATAGAAAAGCAGCTCACACTCAAAAGGCAACTCAGCAAATTTTATTCTTCCGGGAAACTCTCTTCAAAGTAGATCAGACTACAGGACTCTAATAAGTGGCAGAGATTAAATGTAAGTCAAGCCTCATCTCCCTCTGGAGAAAACTAACAGGCACAGACAATGTGAGAAGAGGACAGTAATGACGTTCCACCTTCTCAGTGGAAAAACAACAACCAAAAGCATCAAAGAACAAATCCAGGGAGTCTACGCTGCCGAGGGTATCACATGACCAGATGCCGTGCTCTTAGCTCCAGGCTGTGTGTAGAAGAGGGTGGGTTATCTGAGACAAAGAGAGTGGGCCAGAGCCTTGATCAGAATAAACAGAGCTCTGGTTTCTGAAACACAGAGGAGAGCCAACAAGCCTGAGGGATATACTGCCAGCGAGCGGCTTTTACTGCAAGCTAATACAAAACATCAAGATCATGCTTTGAATCTTTATTCGAAGGTATAAGATCCTTCCTTTTTCTCATGGCTATGCTTCCCTGGTTCAACGGTAACATTTGTTTTAAAGTAAGAGAAGGTAGGCAGAGAAGGCTGCTAATCTCTTAACTAATCTGCACCTGGAAGAAAAGTACCGACTTAAACTGCAGGTTCAAGTGTCTGGAGGGAAATGAATGAAACTTTAAAAACCCTAAAATCAAAGTGACGAAGGTACAGCAGCAAGTGCTCCCCATGCACACTCGCCTTTGTGACTCTCTTTTCCATGCGTTCGTATAGAAAGTAAAGAAGAAGCAGTTGGGATGATAGGTGCAGATGGTCCGACACACAAAAGCATCTGGAGCGAGAACCCTGGCAACATCCACATCTGAGAACGCAAGATGTTGGAAGATGTCCATGTGGCAACCTGTGAACCCAGAGAGATGCTCCTTAGGAAATGACACGATGCTGAGTTTTCTTACATTTTCTCATCTTAACTAAGGAAACTGTGACTACTTATTATTCATAGTACTAAGCATCTTAAGTGAAAAAATGTTCATTAAAGTATCTTCAAACTTGTTTGCCATTTAGAGGAAGGCAAAGTTGGTCTAATTCTAAGGGGCAAATTCCTGTGTCAGAGAAATAAAAGCCGTGCTCATAGCTCCATTATCCACCAATGCCAAATGTTTACATTGCTCAGTATGTATTTATGTTTCCTTTATATTACTCTGACTCTGAGGGCTTAGGAATGTTATTTATTAAGAAGAGATTAACAAAATGCCTTGTGCCCATTAAAGTTAGAACAACAGACTATCCACTTCTATCATCATTACATTCCCATGACCTTATATCCTGTTTTGTTCTATTTGTGTTCACATCATTTATGCAGTTTACTAAATTTGATAACAGATAATTCTATGGATACTCATGGGTTTACAGATTCAATGCACTCTACCAAAATCCTGCTCCCTTTTGTTGCAGCAACTGACAACCTTCATAAAATTCATATGGAAATGCAAAAGATCCAGAATAACCAAATTAATCTTGAAAAAGAACAAAATTAAAGCACTTAGACTGTCTGAGTTCAAAACTTACTACAGAGTCATGGTAATCAAGACTGTGCGTAGCTGGCGTTAGGGCAGACATACAGGTCAGTGGGTGAGAACTGATGGTCCAAAAATAAACTCACATTTTTGAAAAGGATTTCAAGACAACTCAATGGAGATAGAACTGTCTTTTCAACAAATGGTGCTGGAATAGCTGAATATCCACATGCAAGAACTAAGTTAGATTCCTACTTTACACCATATGCAAAATTTAATTCAAAATGCATCAAATGCCTAAATGTAAGAGCTAAAACTATAAGCCTCTAAGAACAAATTATAAACAAACGTCTTCATAACCATGATTTAGGTTTTGGCATTTTGGGTAAAGCACATGCAAGAATAAAGCCAGACTGGATTTCATCAAGTTTAAAAACTTCCGTGCTTCAAATAACTCCATAAATAAAGTGAAAAGATGACCTGCAGGTGCACAGAAAATTTTTGCAAATAATATATGGTCTAAGAGTGTAAAATGCAGAGTATATAAAGAGCTCACACAACTCAACAATGAAAACAAAATAACCCAATTATTTTTAATGGCTAAAGGATTTAAACAGAGATTTCCCCAAAGAATTCATTCAAATTGCTAATAAGCACATGGGAAAATACTCCACATTATTAGTCATTAGGGAAATGCATATCAAAACTACCATGAGAAACCACTTCACACTCCCTAGAAAGGCAATAATAAAAAAGGCAATAACAAGTTTTGTTAAGGCTGTAGAGAGATTGAAGCCCTCAGTGGAACAGCTCAGACCACGGCTCTGGACTGTCATTTCTGCTGTCCACACCCGGGAGGGCACCGTCGATGTCTAATCTCTGTACTTGCTTTCTTGTTAAACTGCAGTGAGTTCCCATACGATTTAATCTGATCAAACGGCCTTTAGAGAATGATAAAATTCCTGGCTGTAGCCAGGCAGAGTGGCTCACGCCTGTAATCCCAGCACTTTGGGAAGCCCAGGCGGCCAGATCACAAGGTCAGGAGTTCAGAACCAGACTAACCAGCATGGTGAAACCCCATCTCTACTAAAAATTCAAAAACTAGCTGGGCACAGAGTCCTGCCTCCTGGCATCCTTCAAAAATTCCCAGAAAAAAATAAAATGAATGTTAAAGTTAAATCACCAGTTCATGTGAACCATCAACCTGGCACACACTATGGAGAAGGTGTGCTGTGGGAAAGGGAAGACAGGCAAATAGGTGCCTTGTAACCAACCTTCCCAATCTTACACAGGGAAATCCTAGCCCAGCACCCAATACAGCACCAGGCGCAGAGCCAGCACCCGGTACTGCAGAGAACTGACTAGAAGGGATTCGGTTTCAGTAACATGTTGTAACTAACATCCTGATATGCTAAATCAGGTGGAATGCCATGGCAGTTTTCCAGGTAATTCCATTGAAATTTCCTTTATGTGTGAAACGACAGTTTTATTTATTTTTTTCCCCTCTTTTATTTATAAATACAAAAACTAAAAAGAAATGATGTAAAATGGAACATATTGAGGACTCTACAGATCACTGATCGACTTGCAGGCCAGTTAGATGCCAATTCCGATGGAAGAGCCTGGAGATTGCTTAGGGTTACATAGTCTCAGATCATAGGAAAGTTGTAGGTCATATTGGCTAAAAGCACAGCTCTGTAGTCAGGTAAATGTGGATTTCAGCCCAGTTTCGCTACTTAATAGATGAATGATATTTGCCAAGTCTGTTAGCTTTTCTACACGTCAGCTCTTTTACCTGCAAAATGTATATATAGTACCTGTCCTATGGGTTATAGTTAGGTCCAAATGAAATAAATGCATGTAAAGCACCAAGCAGTGCTTACACTATACTAAGCAACTGAAAAAATGTTATGAAGAATATTAATAAAATTATTACGACATGTCAATATTATACATCATGTTAAAAGTGGCTTTTACAGAAATTATCACACTTGTAATCTATATTAAGAACACTTGATTTTTATGGAAAAAATATCAGATTGAATAAAGCACATTTTAGAAGTAAATTATCTCATAACAATGTAATAACATTAATATTATGCAACATGTATTGTTTATTTACTATGTGCCAGACTCGATGCTAAATGTTTTACAGACGTTGTTACCTTTCTACTGCGACAAGCCTTTGAGGTATTGGAATTATCTCAGTATTTCATATAAGAAAATCTGAGCTTCAGTCTCCAAAGTGGGAAATGTAGAACTAGCCATAATATTAAACAAGATATTAAAAATGTTTATAGCATTATCCTATAAAAATTTAATTCACTGGTTATAAAGTTAATAAAGAATCAGTTGCTAATTATAGAGAACACAAGAAGGTATGGCTGTTCCAACAGAGAAACGCCCAGCAACATAAAATTCTTGTCTTTGACTATATTTAGGGATAATTGAAATAATAATAAAAATGACAATAGCAGTCACATAAAATGTTAATTAAGCATCAACTATGCACCAGACATATGATAAGTACCATGATGAATTCTCAAGTTTAATCCTCATTGAGGAGTTCCAGCTGCAGAGATTGATCTATACTCACTGAGGTCTGATTCCCTCCCCACAGTAGAGTCATTTCACTAGATATGGACACAACCAAGGAATGACCTTTCAGTTTCGCTGCAATATCACTGTACTAGTTTCCTATCACTGCTGTCACAGGGGCATAACCGCAGACTCAGTGGTTACAAACAACACAGATTTATCACCTTACCACTGTAGAGATTACAAGTATGAAATGGGTCTTACTGGGCTAAAATCAAGACATCAGCACGGCTCTGTCCCTCCAGGACGCTCCGTAAGGAAACTGTTCCCTTGCCCTTTTTCAGATCCTAGAGGCCACCTGCGTTCCTTGGCTCGTGGACCTTCGTCTTGTTAGACAGAGTGAACTCCAAGTTTCTCTTCAAAGAATCAGTGTGTCAGCCTGTTCAGCTCTTTTTCTCTAATTCTCCATTTAAAGTTTAACTTCCTGGTTCTCCGTGTCCCCTTGCCTCTCGTTTCGGTAAACAACTTTCCCGCCACTTCTGATCAGTAGTTCACGTCTGTTCTCCCAGTCCCCTGCTCCGTCCTGACTCATCCCGATCACCTGCTCTGGTCTCCTGCTCAACCCAAAACTGGGTAAGCCTTACCCCAAAAATGGGAAATACCCCAGGTAAGGTAAGGGATAAAAGAGGATAAAGCGAGCAACAATAATATTCCCACCAATAATCCCGTTGCCCTAACGTTAAAATACCAGAAGAATAATGAATGGACGAAAAACAAGAAAAAGCAGCTGCTGTCCCCACCCTTTTCCTATCCCGGCTGTCCCTCCTCCTTATAACGCTGCCTCTTGGGAATCGTTCCAAGAGCCCACTCCTTACCAGCCTGAGTATACCCTTCCCTAAAAGGACTCCAGTGTGAAATGGAGCAATGTGAAATGGATATTCAGAACTTCCCTTTCCCCTCTTCTCAGGGGAAGAAAGAGGCATCATCCATAGAGCTGCTATGGGAGCTGAGGAGCAGGACACCCCCTATTGGGGACCGCAAGCCAGTGTGACACAGTCCTCAGAGTTTATGAGTGCATAGGAATTTATACCCTGGCCAAATGGGTTACAGACAGTTGCTTAGTATGTAAGAAAAGAAATAGATAAGCTATATAAAATTAGCCCTGGGGGGAAGTAACTCAGGCTTAAGGCCATCACAAATATCCAGATTGATTACACAGGGATGCCTTCAATTGGTTGTATTTATTAGTAATAAGAGACCACCTTACTCATTGGGTAGGAGCTATTTCCTTTTCAAGTACAGCTGCTAATAATGTAGTCAAGGCATTAGTTGAAAATATTATACCCAAGTTTAGATTAACAGAGAACATTGATTCAGATAATAGGACTAATTTCACTGCACATGTCATTAAGAAATTAGCCCAGCTACCAGATATAACATGGAAATATCATCCTCCCTGGCACCCACCTTCATCAGGAAAAGTAGGAAGACCTAGTACCCTGTTAAGAGTCCAAACTGCTTCCAAAAACACATAGGCCCATCCCCTTATGAGATGCTTCACGGAATGCTTATCTACATGCTACTACTGATGTTCCTACATTTGAAATTTAAAAAAATCCGTTTCTCAGAAATTATATACTTGGTTTATCGTCCACTTTCCCTTCCCTCAGAACTAGAGGTCTTTCAGCACAGGTGCCACCCTTGGAGTTTCTAATACACCAACATCAGCCTGGGGACCACGTCCTTGTCAAAAGTTGGAGAGAAGGAAAAGCTGGAACCAGCCTGGGAAGGACATTACCTGGTGTTCCTAACTACTGAAACTGCAGTCCAGACAGCAGAGAAAGGATGGACCCATCACACCCGAGTCAAGAAAGCACCGCCCCCTCCAGAGCCACGCGCCATAGTCCCAGGGAAAACCCTACCAAACTGAAGCTAAGGAAAATCCAACTCTCATCCATTCTATTACTCGTTCTTCTTGGCTTGCTCTATTGCTGACCACCTAGTTATTAATGTAACCAAGTCAATTTCACCTCAAGCTATTACACTTGATGCTTGCCGTCTTACACTCTGTGGAGACTTGCCAAGTCAGAGGCAACTCTCCACTTCAGAAAAGTATCCTTATCCTTCCCCACTTTTCTCAGACAAAAAAAAAAATCTGTTAACTGGAATAAGTGACTTTGAGAAGAGTTTGACAAAGATTCCAGTATAAACTGGAAATCTTGTCCTTTTTAGAACAGAGCTTCTCTGCCAAACTTGGTCCAATGCTCTACAAAACGTTAAAGAGAACGTTTTATGGACCACCCCAACCAGTACTTGCCATTTCTTAAAACCATGCACTCGTTTTGCTAAAGGAGTTACCCCTCCCCATTGTCAGCTAAACCAGTGTAACCCAGTAAGATCACCATCGCTGCTCACTAGAGTTCTTCCTCTTCGTTGAGCCGTTTCTTTGATACAGGAGCAGAAGTCTCAGGGAATAACCCCATAGGACCCTTTGAAATGTGCTTCATCGCCTCCTCACATCCTGCACCTCCTTCTCTCTCTCCTAAGTTCTCCACCAACCAAAGCATCTCTAGTTATCTACCCAATGATAAAACCTAAGTAGCTGTTGTAGAGATTAAAGATTTAAAACAAGCTATAGCAATCAAAACAGGGTATCCGGATACAAACCGCTGGCTGGAATGGATTCGATATTCTGTCAGATGCTAAACAAGAGTGACTGTTATGCTTGTGTGACAGGCAGGTCAGAGACCCAGATTGTCCTTTCCACTTGGGTGGTTCTCTCATGACAGGGCATGAGCTCTATGGTAGCTCTTTTTCAGAACCCCACAGCCTGACGGGATGACTCATGCAAGACTCTTTCACTGCCGTTCCCTAAGATTAAGACCCCTGTGGGTCAGCCCCCAAGGGCCATCTGGCCTCCAGCCCCCAGTGTTAATTCACCTTGTGCCTTTCACGATGTGGGTGGGGGGAAAGTTGGCATCAACAGGGTGCAGTGAAACAGCCTTTTCAAGAGCTTACCAGTCTGCCCTTGCTCATCCCCAGCAGCTGTGTGGTGGTACTGCATGGGACTATTGCTGTGTACTCTGCCAGCTAATCAGAGTAGTACTTTTGCCCTAGTCCAATTGGCCAGCCCTTTCACCCTAGCATTCCATCAACATGATTTAAAAAAAAGGGAGAGAAAAAAAGAAAAATAAAAAAAAAAAGTGTGTCACGTGGGTCCTTTAACCCCCACGTTTATATAAACACTATTGGAGTTACCAGATAAATTTAAAGCCAGAGATCAAATAGCTGCAGGATTTGAGTCAATATTTTTGTAGGTGACAATTAATAAAATGTAAATTAAATAAATTACATGTATTATGATTAGCAGCTGTTTATTAATGACACCAGCAATGCTGTCAAAGAGCTGGATAAACAACTAAGCCAAGACATGTGAAGGAAGTTCGAAGAGAAAATAAAAACCATAAGCATTTAAGGTGGGGGATTGTTAGACACAGTGAAGCTCGAGTTTCTCTTCAAAGAATCAGTGTGTCAGCCTGTTCAGCTCCTGTTCTCTAATTCTCCATTTTAAAGTTTAACTTCCTGGTTCTCTGTGCCCCCTTGCCTCCAGTTTTGGTAAACAACTTTCCCACCAGTTCTAATCGGTAGTTCATATCTGTTCCCCTGGTTCCCTGCTCCGTCCTGACTCATTCTGATCACCTGCTCTAGTAATCTGCTTTGACCTGAATCACCCCTGGTCACCTGCTCTGCCATAACTGTTTTTCCCACCAAACCGCTCACCCCACCAATCTGGCTGACCCCCCTGCTCTCTTTAAAATAGCCAGTCGGAATTAGCTTAGAGTGTGCGGTCTAACTCTAGCCAATAAGGGAGTGACACAGCAGTAGGGGCTGCATCAAGGATAAGAACCTCTTCCCCTCCCCTGTTCAGATGTG
Source organism: Leontopithecus rosalia (assembly GCA_028533165.1). NCBI lineage: Eukaryota > Metazoa > Chordata > Mammalia > Primates > Cebidae > Leontopithecus > Leontopithecus rosalia. The sequence continues at coordinate 171,587,638 of CM052650.1, read as the reverse complement.
TGCTCACCATTGCTCCATCTGTGAGATGCACCCTTCTATAGAAGTAAGTTGCCTTGCTGAGAAAATTAATATTTGAGTTCTACTTTTGTGGCATCAAAAATTTACATATAACAATCTTCAAAGCCAGCACTGTAACACCTTCAAAGCTCTCTCTCTGGCTCTGAGCCTTCTGCCTTTCTCTTTTTCTTATAAACTTTGTGAGTGCTCCACCATTGTACTCACACCTTGTATCTGAGGCCCATCCAGAAATCCAGAGTTATCTCCCCATCTCAAAGTCCTTAACTGAATCACATTGACTGAAGCCCTTTTGCTAACCGTAGGGAGACAGGTGCAGGTTCCAAGGCTGAGAGCAGGGACATCTCTAGGGGCTCTTATTCTGCCTGTTACAATCACAAAGTGAAGTCACCCTACAATTACCAATTTCTGAAAGTGCACAAGGCTTCAGTGAGAATCCAGATTCCACGTTATCCAGAACCTTTATACTGGTAGGTGTTCCTCCAGGACTGTGCTTTAATAGGCAATTGTTCCTGAATGTGAAGAAAAGAGGTTACTTTGCTTCCTGCACTTTGAGGTATAGGCAGCAGCCCAGGTAACATTTACTATTCAGATGGACACTGGGAAAAGCAATGACCCTGATAATGAGTGAGTTGGGAGTTTGCATTATTAATCAAATGGACATCCTTCCCCTCACAAAAAAAGTAGGGTGAGAATGAGGCCAGAGACACTATGATACTAAACCTACATTCTATAAGCAAGGCCTATGTGTGGGGCAAATGGAACTTACTCACTTCAGGAAAAATCACACCAAAATGAGTAGAGTGTGGAGTGACAGACAGTAGAGACTGGGAAGGTGACAGAGAGGTGGGAAGGGGGTGGGACCCACTAAAAAACTGTTTAGTGGGTCCGAGGTACATTACTCCACTGATGGACATACTGAAACCCAGACCTTACCACTATACAATACACGAAGGTAACAAAATCACACTTGTACCCATAAATTTATGCAAATAAAAATGAGGTTTAAAAATAAGAAAAAAATTCACAAGTTAATATCAAATTGTGATTAGCTCTATGGATGAAATTTGAGGAAAGACCTGACTTGTTAAGAATCAGAAGAATCAGCCTTGGAGAAGTAGGGGAAGAGGATGCCAGGGGTACAATTACATGCTCAGGGAAAAGAGTAGAGAAACACATGAAATTAAAATGAAGTATTTAATTAAAAAATGAAGAGAGGCCGGGCACGGTGGCTCAAGCCTATAATCCCAGCACTTTGGGAGGCCGAGGCAGGTGGATCACGAGGTCAAGAGATCGAGACCATCCTGGTCAACATGGTGAAACCCCATCTCTACTAAAAATACAAAAATTAGCTGGGTATGGTGCCTGTAATCCCAGCTACTCAGGAGGCTGAGGCAGGAGAATTGCCTGAACCCAGGAGGCGGAGGTTGCGGTGAGCCGAGATCGTGCCATTGCACTCCAGCCTGGGTAACAAGAGCAAAACTCCATCAAAAAAAAAAAGATAAAGAATAAAATAGAGTAAGTAAATAAGGAAAGTGGTTAGGAGTAAAAGCCCTGTTTGGTTTTCAGTTGGAGAAACAAAAAGAGGTTATGAAGAAGACACTGAAATCCTGGAGGCTCCAATATAAAAAACAAACACCATGAACTGTACTCACCGGTACTCTGCATTGTGAAACGTTTGCGTGGCATATGAAAAGAATTGGCAGCGAATGTTATTGGTGCACCGTTTCTGGCATTCTTCAGCACTGCCAACCTTAGACACATTAAAATTGACTCCTCTCATATCAATTCCTTTATAAATGTCTCGGTGGCAAGCTGTACAGGAAAAATGCATAGAGCAAATACAGTCAATTTTCTTTCCAGAGGCAAATGAGATACCCACTACTATCTGAGCTGGTAGTTTACAAGGATAATAGCCCGTTTTTGGCAACTGCTGTGTTAAGGGATTTAAAATTTTTATTATGTCCATAAATTATCGAACTCTGCTTGAAGTAAACACAATCCAATATGTTCCCTAAAACAATAGCATTGAAAAAGGGTTACTTCACTTCTTAAACTGCAAGATGCATGCAGCAATACAGGTAAATTTCACTTTGAAATTATCAATGAGCAGTGGGAAATAAGGCAATAATAATGAGGACATTGATCATATGTGCTGAGGTTTGCATTACTAAAGAAACGGATATGCCTTTTATCTTCTGCATTGAGTAAAGGAGATTCCTTATCTCCTAGTGTTATTTTTCTGCTTTCAACTTCTCCTGTCTGATTACAAATTGCATCTGGGTCAATTATTTCAAAATGTGGAGAGTTGTTGTATATGCATGAAACCACTTCCATTCTTGTTTTAAAACTTTGTTAATGTCTATTTAAACGCCCCCCCTTTTTTTTTTCTGAGATGGAGTCTCACTCTGTTTCCCAGGTTGGAGTGCAATGGCATGATCTCGGCTCACTGCAACCTCCAACTCCCAAGTTCAAGTTACTCTCCTGCCTCAGCCTCCTGAGTAGCTGGGACTACAGGTGTGCGCCACCGCACCCAGCTAATATTTTGTATTTTTAGTAGAGATGGGGTTTCACTACATTAGCCAGGATGGTCTCGATCTTCTGACCTCATGATCTTCCCAATGTACTGGGATTACAGGCGTGAGCCACCATACTCAGCTTTCCGCACCCTTTTCATGGAGATTTGTCTTACATGCAAAAGATATAGATAATTCTTTTCACAGATAGTGAACCAAAATTAGGCTCTTTTTTTAAAGATTCAATTTTCTTAGTTATACTTTTGGTTAAGGAAGTAATGTAACCAGAAGTATAAACATATACTTTTTTAAATTTTTACTACTTAAGATAATGTGAAATAAGCTATAATCTATTGTAGGTCACTTTCACTCCTAAGAAGTATGGTTAAAGTAAAACTAAATGTAAGGGTGGGAAAGACAGAAAATATACACACTGTCAGGAAAACAATACGCTGGGTTGGGCAGGCAGGTGGATTCTTCACAGTGGTTCTTAAACAGAAATGTGTAGATTGTAGAAATAAACCACTTTCCAATTTTTCTGCATGTAAGAAAAGAGTAGGCTAAGAGTTGGGATGGGACTCTTACAAATGAAAACTTTTTAAGTGTTCATATGAAAGCTCTAAATGCTGTTGACTAGAATTGTTCCGAGTGCAGAGATTTTATGCACTCAGGAACAATTTTTCACTTTAAGATGTTTGCAAGTTAGGGAAAAAAAAAACATTGAAAGCAAACTAAATGAGTAACACTAAGTTTTAGAATACATTAAAAACAACAGGAGTATTGAGAAGGATACAACACTACTTCCTCTTTAAATTCTGTTATAGCATACAACAATCGGAAATAACACTTACTGAATAATTTATATAAAATTATGTTAAAATACAAATTTGATCTTATAAAATAGGAAATATATGCCACCTCAGGTACACTATGCCTTTCTTTCTTTCTCTCTTTTTCTCTTCTTTCTTTTTTTTGTAGAGTTTCACTCTTGTTGCCCAGCCTGGAGAGTAATGGCATGATCTCGGCTCACCACAACCTCCGCCTCCCAGGTTCAGGTGATTCTCCTACCTCAGCCTCCCCAGTAGCTGGGATTACAGGCATGCACCACCATGCTAACTTTGTATTTTCATAGAGATGGGGTTTCACTTTGCTGGTCAGGCTGGCCTTGAACTCCCAATCTCAAGTGATTCACCCGCGTTGGCCTCCCAAAGTGCTAGGATTACAGGCGTGAGCCACCGCGCCTGACCAACTACACCCGGCTAAGTCAGGCCTATATCTGTAACCAAGACATTCCCATCCTTTGACAACTGGTTAAAATGCAAACAGCAGGCTCAGAGTGTGTGATATCAGTGAGGAGGAAAGGATGACAAATTTTTAAAATCCGAAATCTGAACCGACAAAATTAACTGTGCATAAGAAATAAAAACAAAATAGTAATGATGTATGGTCATACGCAGAACAGCAGCACAGTTATTTTAAGATTCTGACAGCCCATCAGTTGAACCTCTTCAGCACTTTGCACTTTCTGATCAGTCCCAGTCAGGTTTGAGAAATAGTTCGTTTGCCTTAAATGTATTTGGATAGCATTGGAAACTGTTTCCCAAGACCTCAGTAGCTTCAGATGTCAGAATCCAAGTTCTCTACCATCGTAGCCCTCATGTTTCCTTTAAGATGGACACAGGGAAGGGAGCACCACACACTGAGGTCTATTGGGGGAGCAGGGGAGGGACAGCGGGCGGGGGGGAGCGGGGGAGGGATGGCATGGGGAGAAATGCCAAATATGGGTGAAGGGGCAGAAGGCAGCAAAACACACTGCCACGTGTGTACCTATGCAACTATCTTGCATGTTCTGCACATGTACCCCAAAACCTAAAATGCAATAAAAATTTTAAAAAAAAGAAGTATTATTCTTAGCACGATTTGCAGAACTCAGTTCCTCCATTTGGGTTTAATGGTATATCACAGAGTTTCTTGATGTCAGCACTGGGGTTGACATTTTGGGCCAGAAAATTATTTGTTGTGGAGGACTGCCCTGTGCCTTGTAGAATGCTGGGCAGCATTCAAACATTCTGGCCTCTGCTTAGTAAATGCTAATTGTATCCTCCCTAGTTGTGACAACCAAAAGTGTCTCTAGACATTTTCAAATGTCCCCTAAGGGAAGAGGCAAAATCACTGCTGGCTGAGAATCACTGATGTACAAATCACCCTCAAGTGAACCTGTGAGAGAGATGTTCCCTTGTGTTTTCTTAAAAATTCTTATCTGGAAACAAGGAGACACGATTATTTGGACTTATTTTCTGCAAATCTTATACTTTAGTGCTAACCTCATACAAAATAGAGGCTCATTAAGTACGTGTTGATTGATAAAGACAATAGAAGTATCCCCATGAATACGGGTCCCTCTTTTGTGACCAGAATACTGCCCCATCTCCTATCTTTATGAGTGATTTTTTCCAAAAGGCTGTGGCAGTACAGACTTGGAGCAAAAGCCGTTCTAAAGTCGATCCAATATCAACTGAAATGTAGCTGAGAAATTCGCGTCTTACCACTTATTAGATGACCACAGTGCTTTAAGGAATGTCCAGAAATGGCACTTGTCTGATGTACTTTGGGCAGGGTTCCTGTAACACTGTCTTTCAAGAAGCAACCAAACCTGTTTGAAAAGTAGCTTTACTTAGGAAGTCGAATAATAAACACACGTTGAGGGAATGTCTAGCATTTTCCATACACTAAGAAATAAAACCAGAAATAAGGAAAGTCATACAGCTTCCCCGATACCTGCTGGAAAGAACACTCTTAGAGGTAATTTTATAACATCCCCTTAATAGCTAACTACAGCATGGCATTTTGTTACACTCACACTTTTTCAGTACAGAGAGACAACCGTATTAAAGAGTTAACGATTTTTTCTGTGTTCTGTGTTCTTTTTTTTTTTTTTGAGACAGAGTTTCTCTCTTGTTACCCAGGCTGGAGTGCAATGGCGCGATCTTGGCTCACGGCAACCTCCACCTCCTGGGTTCAGGCAATTCTCCTGCCTCAGCCTCCCGAGTAGCTGGGATTACAGGCACGCACCACCATGCCCAGCTAATTTTCTGTATTTTTAGTAGAGACGGGGTTTCACCATGTTGACCGGGATGGTCTCGATCTCTTGACCTCGTGATCCACCCGCCTCGGCCTCCCAAAGTGCTGGGATTACAGGCTTGAGCCACTGTGCCCGGCCTTTTCCTGTGTTCTTATACTTCCAGGCAACTATGTCCCCAACTGGTGACTATTTTTGCAAATACTTTCGTTTCCATAAAAACGAAATTAGTTATATTAGTAATTAGTAATAAGTTAAATTAGTAATAAGAGCTGTATATAGTGTTCATCTCGCTTAGTAACTCCTCGTAGTCTGCACATAATGGAAGACTTCCCTGGGTCTTAATTGTCAACCTCCATGTTAATTTCACTATTTATAAGAATTCCAGAACCTACCTCAACTTTTAATAAGATGATCCTCACATACAATCTGGGTTTTCTCTACAAGTTTAACATGTAGGATCGGAGAATGACTATCCGATTTCTAGCTCGTAAACTCACATAGAGTGAAGGTGAGAAAAGGGTTATGGATATGAACATGGGAACCGCCAAGAAAAGCTTAATCTGGGTATCAATCAAAATGCAAAAGCATTAAGACGAAACTGTGGCTCCTGATTAACAAGCATCTCCCTGACCTAATAAGAACTGTAATTACTATTTCTCCAGAACGTTTACAAATCCCCAGTTAATACATAGTCACACAAGCATAAGCACACGTGCACACATACATGCCATGCATAGCGTCACGCCATAGATGCCCAAACTGGCCCACCGTGGGCACCATTCAGATCTGCCCTGTCCCAAAACCACAAGTTCTAGACCTTTCTCAACTGTATTCTCAGCTAAACGCTTGTCTTATTTTCTTTGGACTGTGCTTTCCACTAACGTGATCATGGATCACGCAGTCCAGTATGTTTCTTTATTCAGATGAAATGTTCACCTGTTAGATTCCTTCTTGAGACAATCTCTGAGCCCAACGATGTTCAAGCATTTTGAGGCGATGAATAGAAAATGACCAGCCTCATTTCCTTTAAATAAATGTGATCATTGTTTAAAATGCATATTTCTAGTCCCAAGAAACTTGGATTCAGCAAGTCTGGGTTGTGGCCTAGGAATCTGCATTTGTAAGAACTATGTGAAGGATTTTGCTGAAGCTGGTCCTTGGACCACATTTGAGACAGAACTCTCAGTTATAATACACCTTTTTGCACACAACTAATTCCACTTTGAAAAATGGCTTCTCTAATAATGAAACATCAACTTTTACCTTTTATGCACGTCATTGACTGAACTTGCTGGAAGAAAACTGAATAGCAAACACCTTGGGTGGAATGTACACATCATCTGGCAGTGCTGGGCATTTGGGGTGTACATGGAAGCCACATCCCCACCTCTGAAGAAGGTGTTTTCATATAGTTGAGTCAGACATCCTGTGATAGATTCAAATAATACTTTTAATAAAAAGATATCTGCTTTCTTCTCTCACTGACTACTCAAAGGTCTGTATAATATAACTCTAATTACGCTGAGAAAATAAAATACATTCAACCAACTATTTGAACAGTCTATCTTATTATTTAATTTTCTGGGTACTTCTGTATAAAAAAATATGGCTTATTTTTATTAAATTGCATAATAATTTACATATAAATTACCCACAGTAAAATAAAATCCTAACTTAGTTTTTCCCTGTTGCCTGACATGCTATGAAAATATCATGCCATAAAAAGAACAATATTTGTTCTATTTTCAAAACACTTTTGTAATAAACATCTTCACCAGCTTCTCACAATTCTGTAAGGGAAGACAGAGGCAGGTTTTGTTATCTGTATCTGCCTTATGGTTTTTAAAAGAAAGAAGTTAAATAACTGAGTTTCGTGGCACACGGACTTGCCCAAGATCAACAAAGTTCATGGGGGTGGCTGGACAGCCACCCAGCCCTGACTCCCAGCCCTGTGTCCTTTTCTAGCACACAATTCTAAATGCTGTTCCTCATCTCAGTGTGATTTAAGCAAACTGACAATTACTGCCTGTTTATTTTATTATTATTATTTTTTTTTGAGATGGAGTTTCGCTCCCGTTACCCAGGCTGGAGTGCAATGGCGCGACCTCTGCTCACTGCAACCTCCGCCTCCTGGGTTCAGGCAATTCTCCTGCGTCAGCCTCCAGAGTAGCTGGGATTACAGGTATGCGCCACCATGCCCAGCTAATTTTTTGTATCTTTAGTAGAGAAGGGGTTTCACCATGTTGACCAGGATGGTCTCGATCTCTTGACCTCGTGATACACCCGCCTCGGCCTCCCAAAGTGCTGGGATTACAGGCATGAGTCGCCGCGCCCGGCCCGCCTGTTTATTTTTTACTCATTTTTAAGATAGTTTAAGCAAATGCATGCACATGATAAATTGAAAATACATTATGAACTATTCAATTTTGGAATCATTCCCAAAATATAATGCACCCCACATATTATTAGAGAATTAGGTGTCTTTTCTGGCTTTGGTTTGTACATTTGGATTTACCTGGAAAGACCCTCTTGGAAGTCTGCTTAACAAGCTTTTCCGTTCAGGTAGCACATTCATCTCAGTCAGTCAACTGACCATTAACCATGGTTATGCCAACAACAACCTTGTCCATTCCCTGGGGCAGTAGTTGCTTTTCAATTTAAATAGTACATATTTTGTATTGCCTTTGGGGGAATGGGCGGCTTAGGCAACATCCATTTTATTAGGCACTGAAGAGGGCCATCTTCTCTGCACGATCCTATGCCCCTGCGGATCCTGGCCCTGAGCCCCATTACGACTACCCAACACAGCAAGATTTCTTCTCTCACTCTCAGAGGTGTGGCCAAGATGTCTACCTCTTGGGTAAGGTTTATATTTGGAAAGAACACAGATCTCTTCAAGTGGAAGCTTTTGGAAAGCAAGTGTATTGCCTGGATTTCATGTATGCACAAAACATGGCGGAGCTGCTTTAGTTACAATACTAGTTACAAAGCTATTTTTTCAATGCTAGTTATAAAGCTATATAAAAGAGTTGGTGGTTTTGACTGACTCATAATTATGAAGCAGTCACTCCTCTTCCAGCCCCCAGTTCACATGCAAGGATACACACAATGGCTGGTGCTGGCCCAGAGCCTCCCATGCTGCAATTGATTCTCTGTCAACAGCCATGGGACTCAGTCAGGGAAAGGGTGACTAGAAAGACACCAGCTTCATTGTTGAATGGAAAGAAACTTCCAGTAGGTGTTCTTGCTCGTGCTTATCCTCAGAAGTTGGTGACTGTCATGAAAACGATGACCACAAGTTTGAGAACCACACCTGTACTGTATTTTGGAGCGTTTGCAAAGTACTGTCATATAATTTATCCATGATGACGGTGGCTTTCAAAGCTTTCACAGGGGCCCCCATGGCCAGGGACTTTGGGTGGTTATTCAGCCTTGTTTAACAATTACATAAACAATAAGGAGCAGTTAAGTACTGTGAGAATTAGGTGCCAAACATAAAAGATAACTTACACAAGAAATAGAAGTGATTAGGAAGCATCTAAAAATGGGAACAGTCACAAATATAGGCAAGTTAAAACACCTAGAAGCCATTTCATCCGTGAGATTAGCAAGAGTGAAAAATTAAATAACTGGTATTCGTATACGGATTTTGATGGCAAATGGTGGAAAACCTAGTTCAAAGTGGCTTGAATACAAATGAAATCTGTGAGTTCAGAATCCAAAAAGCCCATGGTGAATCAGGCTTAAAGAGTAACAGGGCCGGGCGCAGTGGCTCACGCCTATAAGCCCAGCACTTTGGGAGGCCGAGGCGGGTGGATCACGAGGTCAAGAGATCGAGACCATCCTGGTCAACATGGTGAAACCCTGTCTCTACCAAAAATTCCAAAAATTAGCTGGGCATGGTGGCGCGTGCCTGTAATCCCAGCTACTCAGGAGGCTGAGGCAGGAGAATTGCCTGAACCCAGGAGGCGGAGGTTGTGGTCAGCCGAGATCGTGCCATTGCATTCCAGCCTGGGTAACAAGAGCGAAACTCTGTCTAAAAAAAACAGAGTAACTGGACATTGCGCTCAACCGATAGCATCAGACAATATGTCTCCTTCCATTTGCTCCAGTCTGTGCTGTTACCATTACTCCCAAGCACCACATAGTAGCAAAGCTACTCAGGCCTCTGTGTTCACACAGCAGCTCAGGCTTCTGTGTTCTCTTATGTTTTAAGTCAAATTGGGAAAAAAAGAGTAAGAGATCCATTTCTAGACATCTAAACAGAAGATTTGTTGCAAAACATTGGCTCTGATTGGGTCACTGCAGCCAGCAGGATGTGTGCATTTCCTGGTTCAGGCCTGGGTGGGTCACAAGCTCCAGCTTTGGTGTCAGCAGCAGAAACAGGGTCACCAGAACCATATGGACAAAAACTGAGAGGCAGGAGCTCTGCAGAATAGATTAGGATACTCTTTCCAGACAGATAAATACGTCAGGATGCAAAGCAGCAAGCCTGTTAGAGACGGCCTAAGTGGGCCACAAAAGATCATTTCATGAAATTATCTTTCAGAAAGGTTACTCCCTAATTGACGTTTTCTACCAGCTAAATGAGCTCCCTTATTAGCTGGTAGAAAACGTCAATTAGGGAGTAACCTTTCTGAAAGATAATTTCATGATACTACACCATAAAACTTTCAAAAATATTCATACCTTTGAATCCAGTACTTTCATTTCAAAAAATATATTCTACAGAAATATCTGAGTAAGTACATGAGAACATGCACACAAAAATACCATAAAAGAGAATACCAAGCTCTAAAAATATTCTGTTTATTTGCATCAAAAGATAGCTGTAACTGGGAAATGCAAGTCAAAAAGTATCCATAGTTAATTACTCTTTCTTGTAAAATGTGCAAATAGGTAAGGTAGAAAAATATCTGAAAGACTATAAAAAGATGTTTAACAATGGCTGTTTCTGAATTTTGGGACTACATGCAATATGTAGTTTCTAATTTTTTGCTTATTTACAACCCTAATTTTCCTAGCCTTAATCATAATTTGTTTTGGAAAAAAAAAAAAACACCTGGGTTTGGCTGTGGTCCACAGTATCTCCAGCTATGCTCCTTCTCAGCTTTCAGTGGGTTTGCATATGGGTTTGTAAGTTATGGTTTAGAAGAGCAACCCAGGATTGAGGGACAGATGCAGGGGAGGGATGATTTAGGGAAAAAAAGCTTTGTTCTTGGAAAAGCCTCTTTATGAATGTAAACCTTACCCTTAGATGTTTACTGTAGCCATACATCTGAGAGGAAAGTTAAGTACTCATTGTTTTGTGGCCCTTAAGTCATCGTAGACTCAGAATCGTGCCTTGTGGGGACACAGAGAAAATTCCCTCTACAATGATTAATGAAAAACAGGGTCCGGAATCATTTTTATTCTCCAAAAGTTCATGAAATGAATAAAGAAATAAGATTGAAATCTGGTGTCAAAAGCTATTCACCTAGAACTACCCAAATGGATGGTTTACTAAGTTAAATTTAAACCAGATACTTTCATTTTTGAAATGGCTCCCTCCTGATCTAGAATGAAACTATGTATCATGTACCTAACAGAAACTTGGATTGGACCCAAATGCCTAGCACTCTTGAATTTTCAGATAAAGTTTAATTTTTAATGTTGATAATAATAATAGAGGACTATGTTTGTTGTTAAGGAGACTAACTTTTTTTTAAGGAGAAGTTTTTGCCAACACAAGTCCCAAGACATTTCCACTTCCAAGCTCCTCCCCCTGGTCTGAAATGTATGTATAGAGCAATATATCTGACAAGCGGTACTTGCTCCGGAACATTAAGTAGACACATGTCCTGAATCATCAGGGACTAACTTTTCCCCTGAAGCTGTATGTTCAATAGCTTTCTCCAGGGGTGGTGTGATTTGCTTAGCTGCTTCTGTCTTAGCCTGAATTTCATGTTTTATGGATAATTCACTTACCACAGGAAACTGTAGCAAACAAGGAAATGAGGTAAGTTGATTGCTTGAATAAAATCATTCTAAAAAAGAAAACAATACATAACTCTGCTACACAGTTTCAGGATAGGTTTCAGGCTACATTTAATATAAATCTTAATTTAAGGTGATACAGATTTTCTTGTAAATGTCTGAATTGCAAGACAAAGCACACAATCAGCAGTATAGAAAACAATTGTACATTTGTGTCTAGGGAGTTGGAAAATGGATAACGCTTCCCAAGGTACAAATCGAGACCTCCAGACTAGCTGTGTTTATTGTGGTTAGGCCACCTCTGTGGAGAGCAATGTTGGAAAGCCGATTGGTAGAGTTGAGTAAACAGTTATGAAACCTCTTGATCTGGGCAAAAAGAAAACTAATAAATAATGAAAATAATGTCAGTCCAAAAATCCCTAATAAAACCTCTGAAAATATTAAAGCCCATTAAAAAACGTTAAATCAGTCAAATATTCTCTTAGATTTAAAATCATCTTACATTTAAATATTTCTACATAAAAGAGTATTAGTTCCTTCTATACTCTCTAAATACTCAGGAAATTAGAATATAAATACTTTTCTCATAAAGTAAAAAATACTTTTCTCATAAAGTAAAAAACTATACTCTAAAATTTATAGTTTATTTGGAAACAATGAGAATAACAGAAATTTGCTACCTGAAAACACAATTGCTTCTGTGGAGGTGAGGGAGTCTCTGGTCACTTAAAAATGAACAGTCTTCAAGCTATTCTAATGTGGCACTGTGGGCACAATTCTGCTTGGCTTCAATATTGACTTTGGGTTTCTGTCAACAGTTTCAACTTTTTGTCCTGTCAACATATTCGATGAACAACCTATCTGTGTTCAGCTGTATATTAACTATTTCAGGGAGTGATGTCAGCAAGAACGGGAACAGGAGGTTGTCAGAACAGGGGTTTCCAGTGCTCATTCCTTGCAGAAACATCGATTTGAATATGCATCCACACACAAAAATTACTTCACTAGAGCTACTGAATCAAGTGAGAGGTTGTAGCACCTGGTTGCAGCACAGAAATAAGAAAAGACACACTGAAGAGTTTACGAAGGACAATTTCACATTATCAGTGTCACCCCACCTTCAAGCCTGGGCAGCACAGCATGGTGAGTGATACCCTCTTGCAAGGAGGAAGGACAGTTAAGGTATCACCCAACTTCATCGCAGATCCCAAGCTCCAAGCCCACTCCAGTAAACCCCAGCACCAGAATTCAGGCCTGCCACAGGCCAGACCAGCCTCTGTGGCCTCAGCCCCATGTTCAGCCCTGACCAGCTCAGCTCCTGGAGCTTGAGGCTCCACAAAGGCCACAGAAGATCTAGACTTCAGGTCTGCTCCAACTCTAGCCTGACCCCCAAGACTCTAACCTCCATATCAATCCCAGCAGCCCAAGGATCCAAGTTGGTACCCATGGGCTTAGAATCCAGGCCATTCCCTGCAACTCCAGTGAGGTCAGTCTCCAGAGATCTCAGTTGCATGCTGGGCCATGTGGACTCAGATGCTGGGCTCACCCCAGTGGACTTTGGTGCCAGGACAGCCTAAATAAACTCAAAAACAGGCCTATCCTCATGAACTCAGGTACCAGGTGATCCCCATGTTAGGCTGGCCTCTGCAGACTCAGGCTTAATGCTCATTTCAGTGCCAAATCAGCCCCCAAGGACCCATGCTTCAAGCCAGTCCTTGCGTACAGAATACAGACCACCACACTGAACCCAGAATCCAGCTCTGCCCAGTTCAGAACTGCAGCAGAAATCCTGTGCGTAGACCCCAACAGACAGTCAGCCACAATCTCTGGTCAATATGACTAGTGGATGGCTTTCTCTGCTTAAGCTATTATGTAAAGACTGAAATAGGTGCCTACTTCAATGCAAGGCCCATTGATCACAAATAATCAGGGAAACAAGAAACCATCAAAGGAAAAAAATAAAGCAGCAGGAGGTGACCCTAAAGAAATGGAGTTCTACACTTCCTGACAAAGAGTTAAAAATAATTGTCTTAAGAAAGCTCAATGAACTGCAAAACAATGTAGATAGACAGGAAACAAAATCAGGAAAACAATACATGAGCAAAATTAGAAGTTCAACAAAAAAATAGGAATCATAAAAAAGAACCAAACAGAAATTCTGGAGCTGAAGAACACAATGACAGAACTGAAAAATTTTACAAACAGTTTCAGCAGCAGACTTGATCAAGCAGGAGATAGAATTAGCAAGCCCAGATACAGGTCATTTGAAATTACCCAGTCAGAGTAATAAAAGGAATGAAAAAGATTGCAGAAAGCTAACAAAACTTACAGGACACCATCAGGAAAACCAATGTGCATTATAAGAGGCCCAGAAGAAGCAGAGAAAAAGACAGTTGCAGAAAACTTATTTAAAAAATAAGTACATAAATCTCCCCAAATTTGGAGACATAAAAGAAATAAACATCCAGATTTATGAAGCCCAAAAGAACTCCAAATAGATTAAATATAAAGAGATCCTCACCATGACAAGGAGAGAGTTTTCAAAGCAGCAAAAGAAAAACAATTCTTCACATAGGAGGGAACCTTCCTAAGTGTATCAGTGGATTTCTCAGCAGAAATCATGTAGGCCAGGAGAGAGTGGGATGACCCATATTCAAAGTATTGAAAGTATAAAACCTGGAAACCAAGAATATAATACCAGGCAAAGCTGTCATTCAGAAAGGAAGGAGAGAAAAAGAATTCCCAGATTATTAGTCCATTTTTACACTGCTGTGAAGCTACTACCTGAGACTGGGTAATTTATAAACAAAACAGATTTAGCTGACTCATGGTTACCATGGCTGGGAAGGCCTCAGGAAACTTACAATCACGATGGAAGGCAAAGGGGAAGCAGACACCTTCTTCACAAGGTGGTAGGAGAGAGAGTGTGTGTGTGTATGTCCAGGGGAAACTGCCACTTTCAAATCTCTCACTATCATGAGATCACAGCACATGATCTGTGTTAGGTTATGTGTTGTGATAGGTTAGGCTCTGTACTCCCACCCAAATCTCGTCTTGAATTGTAATTCCCACATGTTGAAGGAGGGGCCTGGTGGGAGGTGACTGGATCATGGGAGTGGTTTCCCAATCACCTCCCAACAATAACCTCCTTCAATCCAATCACCTCCCACCAGGCCCCTCCTTCAACATGTGGGGATTACAACTCAAGACAAGATTTGGGTGGGAGTACAGAGCCTAACCTATCATTCTGCCTGCCCCTGGCCTCTCCCAAATCTCATAACCTTTTCACATTTCAAAACCAATCATGCCTTTCCAATAGTCCTTCAAAGTCTTAACTCATTTCACATTAACCCAAAAGTCCAAGTCCAAAGTCTCATCTGAGACAAGGCAAGTCCCTTCCCTCTATGAGCCTTTATAATATAAAAAAATAAAAGTTACTTCCAAAATACAATGGAGGTACAGAAATTGGGTAAATGTTCCCATTCCAATTAGGAGAAATTGGCCAAAATAAAGGGATCACAGGCCTCATGCAAGGGCAAAACCTAGCAGGGAGGTCATTAAATTTTAAAGCTCCAAAATAATCTCCTTTGAGTCCCTGTCTCATATCCAGGGCGTGCCAATGCAAGGGGTGAGCTGCCAAGGCCTTGGCCAGCTTTGTCCTTGTGGCTCTGCAGAGTACATCCCCTACGGCTGCTTTCATGGACTGGCACTGAGTGCCTGCACCTTTTCCAGGCATATTGTGAAAGTGGTCAGTGAATCTGCCATCCTGGGGTCTGGAAGATGGGGGCACTTTTTTCACAGTTCCACTGGGTAGTATCCCAGTGGGGACTCTGCATGTGGGCTCTAACCCCACATTTCAGAGGGACACAGCCCCTGTAGCAGACTTCTGCCTGGACAACCAGGTGTTTCCATACATCCTGTGAAATCTACATGGAGGGTCTCAAAGCTTAACTCTTGTTTACTGTGTACTCACAGGCCCAAGAGCAGGTGGAAGCCAACAAGGCTTGGTACTTGCACCCTTGAAGCAACAGCCTGAGCTATGACCCATGTTAGCCACAGCTGGAGCTGGAGTGGCTGGGGAACAGGGCACCAAGTCCCAGGGCTGCACAGAGCAGTGGGACCCTGGGCTCAGCCTATGAAACCATTTTTTTCTCCTAGGCCTCTAGGCTTGTAATAGGAGGGACTGCCTTGAAGATCTCTTAAATGCCCTGGAGACATTTTCCCCATTGTTTGGCAATTAATGTTTTGCTCCTGGTTACTTAAGTAAATTTCTGTATCCAGCTTGAATTTCTCCCCAGAAAATGGGTTTTTCTTTTCTACCACATGATTTGGCTACAAATTTTCCAAACTTTTATGCACTGCTTCCCTTTTAAATATAAGTTCCAATTTCATATCATCTCTTTGTGAATGCATATGACTGTGTGCTTTCAGAAAAAAACCAGGTTATAGCTTGAATGCTTTTCTGCTTAGAAATTTCTTCTGCCAGACACCCTAAATCATCTCTCTCAAGTTCAAAGTTCTATAGGTCTTTAGGGCAGGGAAAAATGCTGCCAGTCTCTGCTAAAGCATAGCGAGAAAGACCTTTGCTCCAGTTCCCAATTGTCTCTCATCACCATTTGAGACCACCTCAGCCTGGACACCATTGTCAATATGACTATCAGCATTTTGGTCAAAACCATTCAACAAGCCTCTAGGAAGTTTCAAACTTTCCCACATTTTCTTATCTTCTTCTGAGCCCTCCAAACAGTTCCAACCTCTGCCTGTTACCCAGTTCAAAGGTTTCCTTCACATTTTCAGGCTATCTTTATAGCAATACCTCACTCTGCCAGTATCAATTATCTGTATTGTTCATTTGTACACTGCTAAAAGATATTACCTGAGACTGGGTAATTTATAAACAAAAGAGGTCTAATTGATGCACAGTTCCTCATGGCTGGGGAGACCTCAGAAAACTTACAATTATGGTGGAAGGTGAAAGGAAAGCAGTTACCTTCTTCACAAGGCAGTAGAAGAGAGAGAGAGAGAGACCATGTGCACAGGGTTAACTGCCACTTTTAAACCATCAAATCTCATGAGAACATCCTCACTATCATAAGAATGTAATGGGGAAAACATCCCCATGATCCAATCATTTACCCTCCTTTGGCACATGGGGATTGCAATTCGAGATGAGATTTGGGTGGGGGCACAGAGCCAAATTATATCACCAGACAAATAAAAGCTATGGGACTTCATCACCATTAAATCTGCCTTACAAAAAAATGCTAAAGGGAATTCTCAAGTTTAAACAAAAGGACATGAACTAACATAAAAGCATATGAAAGAATAAAACTCCATTAAAGGTACTCTTAGACAAATTCAGAATAATACTGTAATTATGAAACAGTCACTTTTAACTCTAGTATAAAAGTTAAAAAACAAAAGTATTAGAAAATCCTATAACCACAATAATTTTTAATGAATACATAATACACAAAAGATGTAAACTATGGCACAAATAATAAAATGTGGAAGGAGGAAAAGTTAAAATATAGTATTTTTAAATGCAGTTGAAGTTATCAGCTTAAAATAGATGGCTATAGCTTTGAAATATTTTATGTAAACCTCATGATAACCACAAAGAAGAAGTTTGTAGTAGATACACTAAACATAAAGAGAAAGGAAACATAGCAAATTGCTCCAAAAAAGTCATTAAATGACAAAGGAAGACAGTGAGACAAAAAGAAGCAACGAAGGAGCTACACACAATCAGAAAACAATTAACAACATGATAGTGGTAAACCTTTACCTACCAAGAATTACTTTAGATGTAAATGTATTAAATTATCCAATCAAAAGACAGTGGATAAGTAAATTAAAAACAAGATCTAATTATATGCTGTCTGTAAGCGGCTCACTTTAGTTTTAAGGACAGACATAAGCTGGAAGTGAAGGGATGGGAAAAGAGATTCCATTCAAATGATAACCAAAAGAAAGCAGAGTTGGCTATCCTTGTAACAGATGAGATAGAGTTTAAGTCAAATGCTGTCACATGAGAACAGAGAAGGTCATTACATAATGACAAAAGGGTCAATTCATCAAGAGGATATAACAATTGTAAATACATATGTACCCAATATCAATCCATCTAAATCTATAAAGCAAATATTAACATAACTAAAGGAGAAATAAATAGCAATGTACTTTCACCAATGAATAGATCACCTAGACAGAAAATCAACAAGGAAACTGTGGATTTCAAAACACTGTAAGTCAATAGACCTAACAGACATGTGCAGAACATCCTTCCAAAAGCAGAAAAATACACACCCTTTTTAAGTGCACACAGAACATTCTCCAGGATAGGTCATATATTAGGCCATGAAACACATCTTAATAAATTTAAGAAGACTGAAATAAGTATTTTTTCCAAACATAATGGCATAAAAGTAAAACTCAAT
>CM052650.1:171556190-171569109 GCA_028533165.1 Leontopithecus rosalia | reverse complement strand
CCCCAGCCTCTAACCTCGAGGACGGCAGCACGCATCTGTGCACCCCAGCCTCTAACCTCAAGGAACAGCAGCACGCATCTGTGCACCCCAACATCTAACCTTGAGGACAGCAGCACGCATCTGTGCACCCCAGCCTCTAACCTCGAGGACAGCAGCACGCATCTGTGCACCCCAGCCTCTAACCTCGAGGACGGCAGCACGCATCTGTGCACCCCAGCCTCTAACCTCGAGGACAGCAGCACGCATCTGTGCACCCCAGCCCCTAACCTCGAGGAACGGCAGCACGCATCTGTGCACCCCAGCATCCAGCCCAGTGCAGTCACTTGCCAGGTGACTGGCAGAGGCCTGTGAGTGAATGGACGAGGCCTTGCAAAGGGGATGGTACTGGAAAGGATCCCACAAGGAAGCGTTCCTGCTCACTGTTGTACACACAGTGGCATCTCTGCAGTGGACTTGGTACCACAATATACCATGGAAGGGGCTAAACATACCAAACACGTCATCCAACTCATTGTCCACTTTTTTCTGGACTTCTGGGTTAGAACCCAAAAGGTATAAGGACCAGTTTATTGCAGCTGCAGTTGTGTCGTGGCCCTACAAATGGAGAAAACAGTAACTTAAAAAGCAGAGGTAGCCTGCAATGATTAGGAGTGATCAGAAACCGCTTTTGAATTGTCTCTGGATTTGACAGCTGCACTTGAGTGAAGAACTAAAGAAGTTAATTCTGTGCAGCATCTTACCTCGGTGATAAACAAGCAAACAATTCCTGAAAAGTGGAGGTTCATGCCTAGAGATGACAGCTCCACGCCCATGTGTGTGAATGTGGATATACATGTGTTTGTGTATGTGTGTATATGCATGAGCGTATGTAGGTGTGTGAGAGGTGAGTGTGTGTGTTTGTGTATGTGTGTACATGTGCATGTGTGTATACGGGTATATAGGTGTGTATGTTCATGAGCGTGTATGGGTATATACATGTGTCTGTACGTGCATGTGTATGTGCATGAGCATATGTGTGTATGTATGCGTATGTGGGTGTGTGCATGTGTGTGTTTGTGTATGTGTGTACAGGAGTATGCGTGTGTGTACAGGCAAGGTGAAGATGTGAGAAGGTCTCTCCACTTCAACATCAAATAATAACACCCGGCATCTGCTGCATATTCCTTATGGGCCAATCACGATTCTCAGAGCACCTTTACAAACCTCATCACCATAACTGTTCCATGAGGCTTGTGCTATTAAAATGAGAATATTCAGGCCCAGAAGGGCCAGGTGAGGCGCTTGAGGTCATGCTTCCAGCGCGTTAGAGCTGGGATTTGGTCTTAACGCCCACACTCTTAACCTCTCTACTTTTCAGCTAATTTAGATGTCCATTTTCTGCTTAAGACTTATTTTCAGCGAAGTGTTCTGCTTTAAAAAGTTTAAAACCACCAATGCAGCCCACCTCTCCTTTTCGCACATGGGAAAGTTGTGACAGAGCTCTGGAATGATCAGAACTATTTTGTCTGGCTAATCAGCACAGGGCTTGAACTGGAACTAGGATCCTAAGCCCCATCACACGGCTTTCTCCACTGCGTCGTGGAGCCTCACACGGAAGTGCACAAGCACTGGCCCTTCCACCAGAGGCTCCCGCAGAGCAGCTAACACGTTGGTGGCAGAGCCATTAACAACTCAGGTGCCTTTCACTCTGCTCCCTGCGGAGGATACACTACATGGCTTCTAAAAACCATGCTTTATCTATTTTGCCATTCACATAGAGAGTCCCTCTTTGCAGTATTTAGTATTCAGGCTACCTGTGTAAAAAGTACTTCACATATATATGCTTGAATTTGAGGCCGGAGATCCTTGAGAATCATGAGCCAGCTGAAATTTCTGTTGCAGGGCTTTTGCTGTTTAGGTAGAGCAGCTCGTGGCAGTAGCTAAGTGCTCGTCTGCGAGAACCTCAAAAAGGAGGTGTTGAGGAAGTGGACTTGCGGTCTGGGAG
This sequence comes from Leontopithecus rosalia, assembly GCA_028533165.1. Taxonomy (NCBI): domain Eukaryota; kingdom Metazoa; phylum Chordata; class Mammalia; order Primates; family Cebidae; genus Leontopithecus; species Leontopithecus rosalia. Next base: position 171,567,125 of record CM052650.1, on the reverse strand, counting down.
GTGAGAAGGAAGCTGAAGCCATGTGGAGAACTGACAGCAATCTCCGGCTGCTCTTCTGCTTGGGAAAACTCTGACAAATCTTAGGGTTTCTTGAGAAAAAAAATAATATATCTACTGCTGTGCCCAGCACTCAGCAAAATCGTTTTCTGAAGAAGGAAGTTGAGCTGGCACTTAATCAGTTTCTTAAATTTTCTAATTTCTAATAAAAATATAATGGCTATATTATATAATGGTTATTTATATTAAATAAATTATATATATTATATATATATAAAATATATTTTTATATATTATTATAATATATATTATATATATTAAATATATATATAATTATATATATATTATATAACCATTATATAATGGTTATATTAAACTACTTTAAAAGTTGATTAAATTTTAACAAACAATGCTAAAGATTCTAAAAATAACTGAGATGTGTTTAATAACTGATATCTGAACATAATCAATATACAATACCTCAAACATGAAGGTGTCAACTTCTTCTCGAATATCTTCATGACTCAGCCTGTTCCCTTCATCATCAGTCACACTTAAAAGCAAGTCAAGAAAAGCCCTGCGTTTGTTTTTGGAGTGGGCAGAGCCCCTACCATCACCCCTACATTCGCCATCTGCCATTATTTCATCGGCCCGTTCAGCGATGACCTGTACCGTGTGAATGATAATCACGTGCGTCACTTTGGACTTGGATGCAGCCTAGTAATGCTTTTTCTTATAAAATAGTTTATTTCATTTGCTTCTTCTAAACCTTTCTATTTCAACATTTTGACAACATAGGCTCTTGTGAAAATACAGTAAAGGCTCTTATTAACATTTCAGGCATTATTTGGTGAAACTTTTAAAAATAAATTTAATTTCAGGCAAATTCCAAAGTTTCCAATGCTATTTTTGCAGTCTTTCCAACACAAGAATAGAATCACAGTCTACTAGACAGCACTCTAGAGATTTCATTAGGTTAATGACAAAACGTTTAAGTGGTAGAGACAATGCAGTCATTATACAATAGTCTAATTATAGACTACGAATTACTCGTTATGAGAGAATAGAAGCAGCAAGTAGATTCGTCACCTCAGCCTCTATGCCTGAGATTTCTGCTGCCTGAATGCTTTCCTCAGAGGCCTGCCCGGCAGACGGCCTCCCTTCTTCGAGATCTCTGCTCACTGCCACACGATCAGAGACACCTCCCTCATCCCTGCCACTTTCCTCCCTAGCACTACAATGCTTCCTAAGGCTGCCTTTTTTATCCATTTTCCTTGCCACCTGACATTATGTGATTCTTCCACTAGACTTATTACGATATTATACTTATTACATGATGTTATACTTATTATATTGTGTGATATACTTATGATATGATGTTATATTGTGCAATATTATACTTATTATTATATTATGTGATATTATGCTTATATGATGTTATATTGTGCGATATACTTATATGTTATGCTTATATTATGTGATATGCTTATTACACGATGTTATTTCTTATATTATGTGATATTATGCTTTTATATGATGTTATACTTATATTGTGCGATATACTTAGATGATGTTATACTTATATTGTGTGATATTATACTTTATATAAAGTAATTATTATGCAATAGTATGCTTATGTTATACATTATACTTATGTTATACTTACTATATTATGTGATATGCTTATATGATGTTATATTGTGCAATATTATACTTATATGTTATACTTATATTATGTGATATTATGCTTATATTATACTTTGTGCGATATGCTTATTACATGATGTTATACTTATTATTTCTTATGTGATATTATGCTTTTATATGATGTTATACTTATATTGTGTGATATTATACTTTATATAAAGTAATTATTATGCAATATTATGCTTATGTTATACATTATACTTATGTTATACTTATTATATTATGTGATATGCTTATATGATGTTATATTGTGCAATATTATACTTATATGTTATACTTATGTGCTATGCTTATGTTATACTTTGTGCGATATGCTTATTACACGATGTTATATTATGTGATATTATGCTTATTATAGGATGTTATATTGTGCAATATTATACTTATATGAAGTTATTATTATATTATGTGATATTATGCTTATTACACGACGTCATACTTAGGATTTAGTGTCTTTCACTTCCAGCTCAAACTCTGCCATGTGCGTCTTTGTTCACTGACATATTTCCAACCTCTAGAGCACTGCTTGGCATTTTAAGAATACTCACTAGATATTTCTTGGATGGATAAAAGAATTGAGGCCCATACACTTAATTTGGTTGTACATTGCAACTTCCTTTTACTGCCAGGTAATTGTGCAAACCTGCTACTGAGTACCTCGAGCAGATTCTAAGCCCTTTGAGGGCAAAACACTATGTTTTCCTTTATTTCTGTGGAATTCCTAGTGCCGAGGCCTCAGTAGGGAATTCTCAGTGTTTATTAAATGAATGATATTGTCCATTCAGTCTGGAATTCATTTAATTGTTGCTATCAAATATTAATGCACAAAATTTAAGGAAAAGTTTACAAAATACAACCTGCCAGCTATTCTACAGTCAGGTGACCACACTCCATTGTGGCCCACTCAGCCAACGTCGCATTTATGGAACACCTGATTAAGTCATCATTTGATCTCTTAAGGAAGCAATTCCAATAGATTTTAACCAAAATTTACAGCAAGGAGAGAACATATTTAAATAGGCAATTTTTTCAATACACTGAAATTATAATTTGATGTTTATTTTCAATTAAATCTTGCCTTTCCAAAACACATCAATATCACAAGGACTGCCATCCTACAGCCAAAACAACAACACCATCTCCCGGTCATTTTAGAATTGGAACTAAATTACCAATATCTAGTTAATGTTAATGTTTTCTGAGTTAAGGTACTGCTATCAGTGCCCTCTGCCTCTGAAAATGACTGCTGAATCTAAACATTTTCCAGAAAACTCTTAGACACAGACCCATGCTTCTTTATTCTTTTACCGAGCACCGTTTGTTTGTAAGTGTGCAGAACGCACATCACACTTTGTAATTACGTGCCGATGGGTCACAGATCACCTCTCATACTAGAATAATGTTCTTTCAGGTAGGGACCATATTCACATTGTCTTACTCATTACGGCATTTCCAACATTTGCCATGGTGGTTGGGACTTAGTGAGTACTTAATTAATATTATTATTCAACTTTTATTTCCTGAGACATAGGCTCCATAGTCCTACACCGGGTCTGTTAAAAAAACATAAAAATTAGACTGGGCGCGGTGGCTCACACCTGTAATCCCAGCACTCTGGGAGGCCGAGGCGGGTGGATCACGAGGTCAAGAGATCGAGACCATCCAGGTCAACATGGTGAAACCCCGTCTCTACTAAAAATACAAAAAATTAGCTGGGCATGGTGGTGCGTGCCTGTAATCCCAGCTACTCAGGAGGCTGAGGCAGGAGAATTGCCTGAACCCAGGAGGAGGAGGTTGCAGTGAGCCGAGATTGCACCATTGCACTCCAGCCTGGGTAACAAGAGCAAAACTCCGTCTCAAAAAAATTTAAAAAATAAAAATTATGGACTCATGGAAAGTTCTGGAAGTACATAATGGGGATAGTCACACAGCACTGTGAATGCACCTAGTACCACCAAACTGTACAGTCACAATGGTTATAAAGGAAAATCTTATGTATATTCTACCACAATTTTAAAAGTCAGGGACTTACATCATTGGTAAAGGTATGTAGGATCTTAAGGCTTCTTTTGTGTTCCCATCCTTCTTTAAACATAAGGTACCAGAGGTCAAGCCAAAGCCAGGGCATCTTTATTCTTTGAAATATCATCTCACTCATCCTATAAACGGAATAAAAATACATCAGCTGTTGTATCAGAAATGCGTATCTCTTGAGCACTTCTTTAGGTATCTGGCCTCCTCGTGAGGAATGACGATTATTGCCTTACAGGCTGCTAAGCACTCCATGCTTTCTGCTCAACAGTGAAGGCATGGGCTATTGCACATCCCATGGAGCCTCAGAAAATAATGGGTTATTTAGAGGAATGAAGATTCCATTAGGAAATCTCCTTACTAAGTAGCCATCTGGGTTCTGCTTCTGTTTCTCCAGGGTGAGCTCCCCACTCTGCCTAGGGCCTGTGTACCAGGGGCTGAGATAAAATCTGACTCTTTTTTTTTTTTTTTTTGAGACGGAGTTTCGCTCTTGTTACCCAGGCTGGAGTGCAATGGAGTGATCTTGGCTCACTGCAACCTCCGCCTCCTGGGTTCAGGCAATTCTCCTGCCTCAGCCTCCTGAGTAACTGGGATTACAGGCATGTGCCACCATGCCCAGCTAATTTTTTATATTTTTAGTAGAGACGGGGGTTTCACCATGTTGACCAGGATGGTCTCGATCTCTTGACCCTGTGATCCACCCGCCTCGGCCTCCCAAAGTGCTGGGATTACAGGTGTGAGCCACCGCACCCGGCCGAAATCTGCCTCTTTTTAAGGTCCATCATTGGTCTGGCCACTCCTCTGGAGTGACAGATGACAGCTGGCTGCCCTCCTCTATAAGCAAGGGCTCTCTAAGTAGCCATCTGTCACTTGACCGTCCCAACATCTCCCTCTCACATCCAGCCATAGAGCAGAAAGACCCCTATGTGATCTCCTGCAGGACCGGCTTAGATGCTGGTTCTTCAGAAAGACCGCTTCTGGCCTCTCACTCTGTAGGACACATTCTTGTTTTCTGCTCTGATATCAACTTGAGCAGTTGCTCAGTTCCTGAGCAGTTATTACAATTCACAGATTTCTTTGGCTGATGCCTGCCTCCTGTGTTGTTTTGTGTATGCCTACAAAACCAGTCAGTACCCTGTGCAGTGACTGGAAGATCACAGACACTTAATAAACATCGGTTCAAATGAAGCGAAATGAACAGTGGATTTAAATGGACTCGGCTCAATGCACTTCTCTGCACTCCATCAAACCAAGTCCTTGCCCTGTCTCTTAACAGGTGAAGAACTGTAAGCAATTTTAGAGTAAAATGGACTGTTTTGATGATTAAAACAATACCTACCCAGCGCAGAAAACATGGAAAAGAAGAATAACAACAAAAGGAAAGCGCAGGAATGAGAAACAGACACGCCAGACAATGATAAACACTGCGAACACTCTGTCATAATATCTGCTGGGTTTTTCTTTACAAATCATGTTTAAATACCAATGATCATAGTACAGAACACGTTTTAATCCTTCTTTTCTCAGCATCCTAATGTAAGCCTCATTATGTACAATATAACGTAATCTCAGTGTCAGAGAATAATCCTTCTAAATTACTGCATAATCTAATGTGCCATAATTTACATAACGCTTCCTCTACCGCTTAAACACATGCTTACATGAGGAGGTTAACTTGTAGTTTAATGTTTAATTCTGAAACCACAAAAAGATACGGATAATACAGACAGAAATTGTCAGCAACACTTTCTAAAGCCCAAATCAATAATTTTTAAAATAACTGAAAGGACTCCATTTACCTATAAACTGCACGGACATACTCGGAATCATCATTACTTTGAGCACCAATATTCTTCCCCATAGCTGTTTCTATAAGACACAGTGAGAAGCACCATTCAATTCACGGACATTAGTTATCTTGTGTTTGTTCTGGAGTGGCAGACACGAAAGACGTACACCCCGCTTTGTCCTTACAGATTCCAGAATTCTTCCTCCCTTTTCCGTCTTCTCTGGCACCGTCCACAGCTACTCCCTGTTCCTGTTCTTCCCTCCCTTTGCCTTCCTGGGCAGTTGCCCCGTGCCCACCCCCCTCACATCCCTGAGTGTGGTTGCTGCTCCTCAGAAGGCTAACACAGCAGCAGAACCGTGCTGAAGGGCCCACTGCCCTCCCAGTTCCTCCGTCTGCCTTCCCAATGGAGTGTGATTTCCTATTTGGGCCATTTCCTCTTTATGCCATAATTTAGAAACAAATCAATGAGACTCACCACAGATGATATCTAAGGCACAAAGAGTGATGTAAAAAAAGCAGTTAAATGCTTCTTGGTTAACATGTTTTTCAAGTTTCTTAACCAATATATTTGCTTGTTCATTCATGATATCTAAGAAATCTTCCAGAATGGTAAAATGGAAAGTTGGGGTCAACATCTTTCTCCTGGAGCGCCATTTGTTTCCAGTACTAGACATAAAATACGCGGTTTCAAAAAAAAAATAGAAAGAGAAAAGTTACATCCAAAACAATTAAAGCATAAATATAGCAAGTCAACAAAATTCTCCTGAAACAGCTTAATCTACAGGTCCTCAAATGCTTTTGGTAGAATGACAAAGACATATTTATGTCTATAAAATTTCATCTATAGTTACAAAACATGAATATTGTGGACATTGTTTTATAACAAACAGCATTCATAAAAGTGGAAAATTCTCAATTTCTATGTTCCAAGTTTCTAACAATGACTTTTCTCCTTCCGTCAACACCTCAGTCCTCAGATGATCCTCACACCCCATGGTTCTACCTTGGTCTCTCCCCTGCTCCAGTTCTCCAAAGTCCCTTTGAGGCTCCTGCCTGGCCCTTGGGGGGCCCTTTTTCAGAGGACGGAGTCCTGGTTCTGGATACCAGCTCACCAGACTTCTTGGGAACTAACTTTTTGAAGCATTTTTAGGCTCTCCCTGCTCCACACACTCCACTGCTTTACTGTGGCCTCCATCCTGCCACCTCCTAAGTCTTCCTGAACACTGGTGACAGTCGCTGCTGAACACCACGGCCGGAGATAACCGTTCACCTGGACCCTTGGCCTCTTCTCCTTTCTGAGAGCACAGTCCTGCTACAGAAAAAGCTACCCTGTGTCAGTTTCTGAAATAACAAGTCACACACTGAAGTAACCATTTCCGTAGACAGTTTCACAAAGGTACGCTGACATACCTTGTAAGAAGTCCTAGGCCAAGCCACGGTTCTAAAAACTTGTACATAGAGGATTTGTCAATTTGCTTTGAACTAGTCAAAATTACCTTGGAAGAGAAAAATATATTTTAGAGACACCCAGACATCAAAAGACCTTCCTAGAACGATAGTAATACCTGGCTGGAGTACAGCTACTTTTTAGGACATTCCGCAACATTGACTTTTTCTGTGGTTCATTTTCAGTTGTGTGACTCCAAGACATTCAATTCGAGTTTTGAACACAAAACCCGCATTCAGTCTTGCGGATTCAATGGAGTTGGGGGACAGCACGTTGTCCGAGATGATTCTCTGGTTCCTGCCATAAACCAGGAGCCCAGTGGAGTTACTTAATGGGTGGAGGGAGGGAGCGAGGTGGAGGAGGCGAATCTGGAGGGTGAGTACATCTGGGGAGATGGAAATCACGGGTGCATTTTCAAGTGATGTTGACTTTGAAGCATTGAGGTTGCTGTGGTCTGAAAGCAGGCGGGACGCCCAGATAAGACCTGAGTTGGAGATGCCTGTTTGAGTGTCTCAGCATAGAGGCAGCAATGGACGGTGTGAGTGTGATCAGATCACCCAGGGCCTGTGTGAAGTGGGAGGAGGGCTGGGGACTGGGGCTGAGTACAGGGTGCTCACCCGGCTTCTTGCTCAAGTCCCGTACCCTGAACAGACCACCATCTACATCCACCACACCAACTTCTGTTAACACCAGGCCAACAGCGGCTGGAACCCTGTGCCTGCCTTTCTCACTCTATTCTCTGAGCCAGGATTCTGGAGAAGCATGAGAAACTCCAACATTTTCACCATAATTAGAAAGACATAACCTGCTGGCACTACTTCCTAGGAAATTCTGTTTTTAATTTTGGTAAACAAAGAGAAGCTCTGTTTATCCCATTTTTGTTGCCTGCCCCAAATCCTTTTCTCACCGTACCATGAGATGATTTCCCAGACTTTCTAATAAGTAAAAGGACTGCAGTTTTTCAGAGGACTAATTTCAACAGCATGGGTTTGTAATATTTATCCCATAAATATCGAATTTGCACTCTCTTTTAAATTTGGAATAAGGTTATCTTTGATATAATAAAAGACCCTGAGGAACTTGAGGGAAACATACTTTACTAGTCAAGTATTTTTGAAGTCTTAAAATAGTGTCAGGTGGATAACGAGTGCTCACCTTGAGGAATTATTTATGTTTCTGAAAAACTACATCCTTCTGCAGACTTTCAAATGTTGGAACAAATGTGCACTTTTATCTGGAGGGTGTTAGTCTCCCAGGATTCAGACTGCATCTGGAGGGCATTAAACTTACCTGCATAGCCTAAAATACTTAATGGAATGTCTTTTGCACTGAAATGGCTGAAATATAAGGACACATTATATTGATTCTGAAGAGACTGTCATGCTGTCGGATACACGGTGCAACACTGATCATATTGGCACATACCCACCTCCACATTCTCTGCCCTGTAAAGGGCCACCATTGGTACTGGCCCAACCCAGAGCTTCAGCAGCGGCATGTGGCGGTATTCTTCTGTGTACTGAATTATCTGCTGAAAAAATTCTGGGAGAAAAATATCAGATTTTAAATTCAATCAAGATGATAATTTTGTGACTAGTATTGAACAAACGTCTGCTTTCTCATTTTGATAAATATACTAATTCTGTAATGTGACACTATTAGAGGAAGCCAGGTAGAGAGTATGTGTGAACTCTCGGTAATATTACTGCAACTTTCCTGTAAGTCTAAAGTTGTTTTTAAAATAGTATTTGCCACAGCAAATAAACATACATAATGCATGTTAGCAATTATAGAAGAATTATTATTATAAGGTTTTGATGTCCCAGAATGGGCACTCTTTCTAACGACTGGCCAGTATCAAAGAGCTAGTAAACAGTGGAGCCTGGCTTGTTCCGAGACTCCAGAGCACATCACTTCACCGTCACACTATGCTGCTTCCAAATGTCTCTCGGATGAAGCAGTTGTCAAAATTGCTATGAAAGGAGCAGGATCAGATCCCCAGCGTCAATCATCCTGCGTCATGCTAACATACTGCCTGCCCTGGTCTGGTCTGACAGAGAGGACAGGGAGGTCTCAATCTGTGGTTTGAAGGCAGCAGGGCCAACAGCTAGGAGCAGCTGGGGAAGGCAGACATTGTCACAATGGACTGGAAAAGGCGAGATTGGTGTTTCGAGGCCATTTGGGAGCCAACTGCAGTCTTCAAGGTGAGACGGCCGAGGGCAGCATTTGGACATCAGCCGCAAAACGAAAGGCAACACCCCTTGTGTGTGAAAGACAGGATTCTTGGGAACAAGGACTGTATCTTAGAATATTCTGATATCCCCAACTTTGCTGAGGTCAACACTGGGCACCAAGCAGCGCCTCAGTAGATGCTTGATTCACAATGAAACAGCTTGTTTTAACCAAGTTCTAGACAGGGATCTAGAAACTCCCACACAATAAACATAATCCTTAAAGTAACTCTAATATAGTCACTTTTACAAACAGAGGGGGAGAAAGCCCTGTAAGTTAAAGAGTTTTACGTAATTTCTCAAACAACTTGGTTATAGGGCTGGAAACTGAACAGTGGTTTTCCTGACACCAAAATCCAGAATTTGTTGGTGGAATAAAAAGTCCCTTTGTAAAAGACAGTATTTGTCATTGTCTTCACTCTGAAAGTGACTGCAAGGAAAATTACTTCAAATCTTCCAATCCGCTCACAGATTGCTTTGAAATAGGTCTTATTCACCAGTGATTTTAATTGTTGAAACCCCCCAAAGAATATGACGAGACTTAAGTATATGACTTTCCAGGGGTAAGGGATGGGGTGAAATCTATTTTTTTACGATTATTTCTTTTAATACTGTAAAACCTTAGGACAAAAGGGGTGGTTAGTTCTGCTTTTAGAATTAACTGAGATGGTTTTTACCAGTGCGATTTTCCTATCTGTGTTGGTGGATTACTTGTTACATCAGTCATCATGATATTTGGTTGGCAAAGAGTTTGTTTGATTTTTTTCTGTCAAAATATTTTTAATATTATAGTAAGCATCTTCCATGTGGCCTCATCTTATTCTTGCGAAGTTGAAATGACGGCATTATTTTTATTAGAGAAAACAGAAGTGAAAATGAGAAAGTCTTTCAAGCTTTGGAGTTAATGCCCAGCCTGTAAAATTATTACTAACAACCCCAGAGGAAACTGGGTTCCCGTCCAGGCCCATTTTAAAATACGTCATTTTGGGCAAACCCTTTCAGTTCTGGGTATCTCAAGTTACCCCGGATGAAGCTGAAGTGCTGAGATCGAGTTCACCCTCCCGGATGCGGGGCTGTGCATACCAGGCACTTTTGAGAGCTTTCTAACTTAAAGTGATTTTTCTCCACCAACACAATGTCGATCTCCTTTATAATAAAATATGACTTTAATTTTAAAAAAGCAATTCACTGTTTGATCAATAAGGCGCTTGAAACCCTCCTTAGAAGTTTGCCTGAGGACCCTGCCGTCAGTTTCCCAGCTGTTGTTACACCACGTCCCCTAAAGGGCTGACGCCTGAAGGCCAAGCGGGAGCCGAAGCAGGTCGAGTCCCGCGATGCTGGGAGGACGCCTCAGTGAACCCCAGTCTCTTAGGGGCGGCTGCAAGCGTGAAGGTGTTTGCCAGCTTTAAAGCGCTGTGTGCTTCCTGGGAGCTTCTGTTCTTAGGCTTCCCCAGCCCAGGCCGGAGGCGCGGCAGGGCTTCGGGAGCTGAGTGGCGGTGACCCGGGAGGACACCCAGGGCGGGGGTTTGGAAACACCGCGTCCTGTGCTACACGCAGAGAAAACGCCGGCTCCGGGAGGGGGCGCTCGCAGTGTCGGCGGGCACCCAAGGACGGTGGGTAGAACTGGGGGGGCACTTGGTAGAACTGAGGGTGCACTGGGTAGAACTGGGGGGCACTGGGTAGAACTGGGGGGCACTGGGTAGAACTGAGGGGGCACTGGGTAGAACTGGGGG
>CM052650.1:171538813-171556090 GCA_028533165.1 Leontopithecus rosalia | reverse complement strand
GGGTAGAACTGGGGGCACTGGGTAGAACTGGGAGGCACTGGGTAGAACTGGGGGCACTGGTTAGAACTGGGGGTGCATTTTCCGCAGGGTGACAGGCTCCCCGTCCTGCGGCCACGCCCGAAGCAGAGGGTTCCCGGCCGATCGGAGGGCGGGGAGGGCTGCGGACCTGGGTGCGGACCCCGGAGGGACGCCGGCCCTTACCTCGCCCGTCCCGCTTCATCAGCAGCGCGTGGCCCAGCAGCGGGTAGGCGCGGGCCACCGTGGGGATGCGCCGCATCTGCCGCCACTTCCGCGCGTAGCTCGCCGCCCAGCGCAGCAGGTTCAGGACCAGGCTGGCGCCGGCCAGGGACGCGACGCTCGCCGCGCCCCACAGCAGCAGCTTCTGCCCCTCCAGGCCCAGCCAGAGCCCCGCCATCGCCAGTGCCCCGCCGCCCGCTGCGAGGCCCCCGGCCCCCGGAACCCGGTTTCCCGCCTGCGCGGAGGCCAGGGAGGCGGCCCCGGGGCTGTAGCTGCGCCCGGCCGGGTCCTCGCAGCGCCGCGGCCCCGCCTCCTCCGCGCAGGCAGAAAGCGAAACACCGGAAAACGGCTCCTGAGCCGCAGGGCGTCGAGATCGCGCGGGAGCCCCGGAGGCCGCGCCGGGAGGAGGCCGGCGACACTTCGGGCCGCCTCCGGATGGGGCGGGGGCGTCGGAACCTTCACCGCGGCGGGGCTGCCCTGCGGGTCCTGCGAGGCCGCTCCGGGGTGCGGGATCCGGGGTGCGGGATCCGGGGTGCGGGATTCGGGGTGCGGGATTCGGGGTGCGGGATCCGGGGTGCTGGATTCGGGGGTGCGGGATCCGGGGTGCGGGAACCGGGGTGCGGGAATCGGGGTGCGGGATCCGGGGTGCGGGATTCTGGGTGCGGGCGGGCAGCCTGCTGCGAAGGGGAAAGGACGGCGCCTCCGGCTCGGAGCCCAGCTCTACCGCGCGGCGCTCGCTCCCTGCGCGACCCGCAGCCCAGGGTCACTCGGAGCAGCGGCCGCTGCGATCCACGGTGGCCTTGGGAACACAGCCTCAGGGAAGTCACCCCGTGTGTGTCCTCGGGGCCGCTGGGGCTCCGGGAGCGAAATGAGTGGTTGTGAGCCAGATATTTCCCAAAATATGCGCCAGACCGGGGAAGCCAGAGCCCCGCAGAACACGGAGGGGCGGGTGGGAGAGGAAGGCGGGCGAGGCTGTTCGGGAGTCCCGGGAGACGGCAGCCGCCCGCGGGGGACTCGCAGAAGAGCCAAGACCAGCCACCGAGCCCGGGAAGGGAGGGAAGGACCCCGAGATTTCTGCCTGGGGAGGCGCGTGTCCTGACCGCCGGTCTCTCTTCCTGGCCGAGGGCCCGGGTGCTGACCCCAGCCCCTTTTCCACGCTCGGTGCTTCCTACAAAGTGGCTGGGCCAGGGGTGGCCAGGCCCTTCCCAAGCCCTAAAGTGCCAGGAAGATGAAATAGAAGAATGGCCTGGATGCCCGCTTTGCCTAATGACTACGTCCCTTTACTCGAAGCCACTGTACACGTTGCCCACAGCCACCTGCAGGGCTCTTCAGTGTAGAGAAAAACACGCCTACGGCTTTTCTCCGGGTGAATCTGTTTTCAGTCCTCTGCATGTGCTGATGTGGAAAGCGGTTCACAAAATAGTAACTGAACAAAACAAAACAAGCTGCAGAGCGGAGCGTATAAAATGATGCCTTCTCTGGGAGAAGCTCTAATGTCTGGGAATAAAGATACTAATCAGCTCTATGGAGTGGGAATGAAGAGGGAGAACTTACGCTTTTTATTTCACACGTCTACACTGTTTAATGACTTCAACACTAAAAAAATAAATATCTTCACTTAATATCTTTAAGCATGTCTCATGGGCTTTAGTTTCGTCCCCTCTAAAGTGCTGAGGCTGAACATTATAATAAGGTCAATTACAAGTATCAAAGTAAACAATCTGTCTACATCACTTTGGGGATTCCGAAGTGGGAGGAAGAAGGAAGGGGAGGAACGGTTGAAACACTGGGTATCGCGTACTGTGTTCACTATTTGGGTGAGTGGATCAACCTCGGCCTCAGGCAGTATAGCCATTTAACAAACCCGCGCATGTGCCCCTGAATCTAAAATTAGAAAGAAAAATGGAGCGCGCCTGTAATCCCAGCTACTCAGGAGGCTAAGGCAGGAGAATTGCCTGAACCCAGGAGGCGGAGGTTGCGGTGAGCCGAGATCGCGCCATTGCACTCCAGCCTGGGTAACAAGAGCGAAACTCCGTCTCAAAAAAAAAAAAAAAAGAAAAGAAAAGAAAAGAAAAGAAAAGAAAAGAAAGAAAAAAACGTTTGTCTGTATCCGTCTCTGCTAACCTCTGTGGACAAAACAAGGCTGGTAACGTACAACCCCTCCCCTCCAGAAGCAGAGAAGGAAGATTGCTCTAGGCAGCAGCGAGTCTGGGCCTGGGCAGAAATGGTCAGAAATGCTGCAGAGCCAGGAGGGGTAAAATGAGCTCAAGGGGAAGTGAGGGGCCCCTGCTGGAAGCACAGGGTCCCATGCAGTGACACCTGCGGGATGAGGTGGGCGGGTAGGGTGGAGCCAGCTTAAAGAGACCTGGACTGCCAGGCTTAGACGCTCTGCCTTTATTTTGAAGGCAATCTGTGACGAAGAACAAAATAAAAGCCTTGTCCCTTTGTTCCCTTAGTCATCTTTCTCATGCTTTGTTACCAGATAGGGCCTTTCTCACACTGCCTTGGAATGCTGAAATTTCAGACGAAACCAGTCAGGTGGCTGGGAGTGCAAGAAATACGTGGCAGGACCCTTCTCCCCCGACAGCGTCGTAACACCAGAGTACACAGTGTCACACCTTAGAACGTTCACCACGAAATGTCATGGAGCTCAGCGTGGCAGACGATTGCAAGACCAATGTGAAGGCAGTCTACCCACAACATTGACAACCCTGGGGCTGTCAGCTTCATGAGCTAACGCAGCTGAGCAGGAAGGCATGTCCTGACTTTCCCTCCTCAAGATTCATCCTCCATGAAGCCCTTCCCACTTGAAAGAGCCTTCTTTGGTCAAGGTCTTTGATACTCTCTCCCCCTAGAAATCAGTGCTTTTGAAAGTCATGGGCCAGAATATATTATAAACTAAAGAATGGTTTTGTAAATGTTAATATTTTTATTTGCCAAATTTTTTGTCACTAGGAATGATTCTCAATACAAAAAGATACTTAATTTACATTATAAAAATAAATTTGGCTGGGCGCAGTGGCTCACGCCTGTAATCCCAGCACTTTGGGAGGCCAAGGCCGGTAGATCACAAGGGCAGGAGTTCGAGATCATCCTGGCCAACATGATGAAAACCCTCTCTACTAAAAATACAAAAAATTAGCCGGGTACGTGGTGGTGCGTGCCTGTAATCCCAGGTACTCAGGAGGCTGAGGCAGGAGAATTGCCTGAACCCAGGAGGCGGAGGTTGCAGCAAGCCAAGATCTCACCATTGCACTCCAGTCTGGGTAACAAGAGTGAAACTCCGTCTCAAAAAATAAATAAATAAAATAAATTCATGGCTGAGTATAGAACTACATTATCTGCAAACTACACTTACACACATCAAATCATAAAAGGTAGCAGGAAATTGTTAGGAAATTTTTAATCACAAGTACCAGGATCAAATAAAGTACACAACACTCAAATGTACAGTTTCATAGACAAACATCTTGTAAGGTTTATTGCCGAGGTAAAATGAGGAAACTGAGGCAAGTATAAGAAAATGAGGAGCTAATTTATTCAGCGCCAGGGCGAGGTTCTGTGGTCCAGGAAGGGGCTAAAGAAGTCACCTCTGGCTGATTAGGGCGTGGGATTTTATAGGGAGGGAAGGCAATTGATTGACTTTTGGGGAAATAAAGGAAAGGCAATTTCATTGGCTGTTGAGAGGCAGGAAGTGCCTGGAGCTAGCTGTCATTGGTAGGCAAGCGGGACCTTGGGTAAGTGGGCCTTCCAGGGGCTTACGGGGCAGACTGCTACTGGGCAGGGTTTGGTGGGGGCTCCTTTTATTTATTTATTTATTTTATTATTATTATTTTTTTGAGACGGAGTTTCGCTGGTTACCCAGGCTGGAGTGCAATGGCGCGATCTTGGCTCACCGCAACCTCCGCCTCCTGGGTTCAGGCAATTCTCCTGCCTCAGCCTCCCAAGTAGCTGGGATTACAGGCACGCACCACCATGCCCAGCTAATTTTCTGTATTTTTAGTAGAGACGGGGTTTCACCATGTTGACCAGGATGGTCTTGATCTCTTGACCTTGTGATCCACCCGCCTCGGCCTCCCAAAGTTCTGGGATTACTGGCTTGAGCCACCGCGCCCGGCCTGGGGGCTCCTTTTAAAAAAATTCTTTTGTAGGTTTTTCATCAGCGGGCTGGGGGTTGGATGCATAGTTTAATGCTGAGTGTGGCCTTGGGTATGATATGCAGAGGGAGTGCGGGGAAGCCATGTGGCGAAGCCAGAATAACGAGCTTGCGTGATGACATAGTTATCCGGCACGGAGAGGGATGGATGTGTCCGTTTGACTCCTAGCGAGGTAACCAGCCTTACACATCTAACTTCCGTGTAACCACAACCCCAATCATGCAACACAATGTGAAATCATGTAGCATGCATTCTTTCATAACTGGCTTCTAAAACTCAACAGTGAGTTTAGATGAATTTGAAAAACAAGTTAGATAACTTACAGCAAGAAATATCAAGACATTAATTAAAATCATATTATTGGCACCCAAATGGGCAAACACCAATAGATCATATGTATGTGTACAATCACCTGATTTATGACAATCTATATTGACTCTGTATTGCTATGTATATTTTCCCATATTTTTCACAGCTGTATATTATTCCATTGTTGGACTATAATTTATCCTTCATTTTACTGTCAATGGATGTTTCACTTGTTTCCAATTTTCCTGTGAAGAATTTTGTATGGTCACTGTTGTAGATGTCTTTTGATACACATTGTAAATTTTTCTCCTTCCTGTAACTATGCCTAGGAGTGGAATTGCTAGGTCATAAGGCATGCATAAATTTAGACTTAGTACTTACTGCCAGTTTTCCAAATTTGTACCAATTTACACACTCATGAGTAATCTTTGATAGTTCCAGTGGCTCCATATACTTACCAATGTTTGATACTGTCTTTTTTTCACAAAGCCATTCATTTAGGTGTTGTTGTCAAACCGTATTGAGATTTGTTTGTTTTTGTGAGACAGGACCTCACCCTCACCCAGACAGGAGTGCAGTGGCATAATCCCGGCTCCCTGCAGCCTCGACTTCCAGGGCTCAAGCAATCCTTTTGCTTCAGCCCTCTGAGTAGCTGGGACTAGAGGCACATGCCACCATGCCAGGCTAATTTTTATATTTTTAGTAGAGACAGGGTTTCACCATGTTGCCCAGGCTCAGCATTGAAATTTTAATATGCATTTTACTAATGACCTAGGACAGACAGTATGCATCATTTCATAAGCTTATTGGCCATTTCGGAGAGTGCCTGTTAAATCATTTTCCCGTATTCAACATTGTAATTGTCTGGAATTTTAGTGATTTGTAGGACTTATAAATAAGTAATGAGCAATTATTATGTAATAAATTATATATGAATACAAATCCTTTGCCAGATACACAGAGCAAGTTTCTTCCTCTCTGCAGTTTGCCTTATCACTCTCTTAATGATGTTGTCATAGTTCACTTTATGCTGCTTCAACCAAATATCACAGACCGGTGTGGTTCTGCAGGCTGGGAAGTCTAAGACAGAGGAGCTACCTTTGATGAGGGCCTTCTGCTGTATCATGCCATGGCAGAAGATGAAAGGGCACAAGAGTAAGCCAGAGAGGGCAAGAGGAGGCCAAATTCATCCTTTAATTAGGAACCCACTCCTGCCATAGTGGATTAATGCTGCCGTCCTGGGAGTGGATTCCTGCCAGAAGGAATCCACTCCCAGGACGGCAGCATTAATGCATCACCTCTTAATGGTCCCCCCTCTCAGCACTTGCACTGGGGATTAGTTTCCAACACATGAACTCTGGGGGACACAGTCAAACCATAGCTGATGTACTTGAATGAATAAGAATGTTTTAGAGTTTAACAAAGTCCAATTTATTGATCTTTTTCATTACAGTTAATGTTTTATGCATCTTGCTTAGAAAATCTTTACCTACCACAGAGTAAAAAAGATATTCTATTAACTTCTAAAGCTTCATAATCTTCCCTTTCTAATTTAGGTCTAAGAACTTCCTTCTGTAATATATTTGTGTATGTATATGGTAGTAAAGTAGAGTTTGACACCCTTCTAAATAAAAATATGAATAGCAAATGGACTCAATAAAATTTAATGAAAAGACCATCTTTTAATCAATGCACTGGAATGTCACCTTGTCATAAATCAGGTGATTGTACACATACATATGATCTGTTCTGTTCTATTGCTGTTTGTCTGTGTGCCAATAACAGATGACTTTAATAAATTTATTCGTCCTAATATTTCTTGATATAAGTTATTTAACTTGTTTTTCAAATTTATCAAGACTATCTTGCTATTTTGGGTGCTTTGTATTTCCTACAAATTTTCTCACACACATATACACACATGCACACACACACGCACATGTACACACACACATTCCCTTATGGTATTTTGTGATTCAATTAAATATAAAAATCAATCTGAAGATAACAGACATCTTTATAATGTCTGCACTGAGTCTTCTAATCCATGAATATGACATATTGTTTCATTTATTTGGGTTTTCATTAATTTCTTCCAGAAATGTTTTCTAGATCTCTTTGATGAGGTCTTACCTATTATAATGGATAATTTTATGTGTCAAAATTTGGTTATGGGGCCAGGTTGCGTGGTCAGACACCAATCTGGATGTTGCTGTCAAGGTAATTGTAAGACATGGTTAACATTTAAATTGGTAGACTTAGAGTAAAGCAGATTGCCCTCCAGAATGTGAGTGGTCCTCATCCAAACAGTGAAGGCCTCAAGAATAATGACTGAGGTTTTGGCCAGGCGCGGTGACTCATGCCTGTAATCCCAGCACTTTGGGAGGCCAAGGTGGGCGGATCACCTGATATCAGGAGTTTGAGTCTAGCTGGGCCTACGTGGTGAAACCCTGTCTCTACTAAAAATAGAAAAATTAGCTGGACATGGTGGTGGGCACCCATAATCCCAGCTGCTCAGGAGGCTGAGGCAGGAAAGTCGTTTGAACCTGGAAGGCAGAGGTTGTAGTGAGCCGACATCCGGCCACTGCACTCCAGGTTGGGCAATAAGAATAAAACTCCATCTCAAATAAACGAAAAAGACTGAAGCTTTTTGAAGAAGAAAGAATTTGGCTTCAAGATGGCAACACAGAGACCCTACCACAATTTCCAGCCTACCTGCCTTGTCCTGAGAATTTCAGACTCAATACTGAACTCTTACCTGAATTTCAAGCCTTCCAGCTGGCCTTACAGATTTCAGACTTGCCAGCAACCTTTTCCCTTAAAAGAAATAACTGTCTCGCCGGGTGCAGAGACTCACGCCTGTAATCCAAGCACTTTGGGAGGCTGAGGCGGGTGGATCACGAGGTCAAGAGATCGAGACCATCCTGGTCAACAAAGGGAAACCCCATCTCTACTAAAAATATAAAAATTAGCTGGGCATGGTGGTGCGCGCCTGTAGTCCCAGCTACTCGGGAGGCTGAGGCAGGAGAATTGCCTGAACCCAGGAGGCGGAGGTTACGGTGAGCTGAGATCGTGCCATTGCACTCCAGCCTGGGTAAAAACAGCAAAACTCTCTCTCAAAAAAAAAAAGAAAGAAAGAAATAACTGTCTCTCTCCATATATACATTAGATTATAACATATAATCTAAAAATCTCTTATTTTGTTGCTCTGAAGAACTCTAATATATTCATTTTTATTAAATTTATTCCTAGTTGATTTTTGAGGCTATTAACTGTATTTTTATAAATTTTATTATCTAATTGTTAGTATATAGAAATGCACATAATTTTTATATCGACTGTTTTCAATGATGTTCCTAAAATCATAGTTTTTAAGGGTATTTGTAGATTATTTTGGATTTTCTATGTACACATCATGTTTTCTGTGAAAAATAAAATTTTTTCTTTCTTCCTAATTCTTAAGACCCTTTAATAATTAATCTTGGCCTGCTGGGCTGGAAAATATATTCTGTATAATGATAAACAGTGGTGGTGGCTGACGCTTTGTATTATTTCAGGAAGTATAGCTTCTTGACTAAGAAAATCAAAATAAAATTACCACTAAGTATACAGTTTGTTGTCATTTTTCCCCCCTAGATACCCATTAAGAGATAACAGTGATATTCTTATTTTCCTAGTTGACTAAGAATTTTTATTATGGATTTCTTTTTCAAAGACATTTTCTTTATTGAGAAAATCACATGCTTATTTCCTTACATCATTTGTTGCACTGAATGATTTTTACATGGTATATCAAACTTGGATTTCTGAAATAAATTTAATTTGGATGGTATGTATTATCCATCTCATATATTACTAATTTGATTTTGCTTGGGAGTTCAGGGATGATATTGGCCTATGATTTGCTTTTTTAAAAGCAATTCTCACTTTATTGCAATTTACCTTTTTTTTTTCTGTAATGTCCTTGTTAGGTTTTATATCAGGGTTGTGGCAGCCGTACAAAATGACCATCATCTTGAATAACTTTTTTATGTTTTTGGAGAGGCAGGGTCTCACTCTGTCACCTAGGCTGGAGTGCAGTGGCATGATCAGAGCTCACTGTAACCTCAAACCCCTGGACTCAAGCAATCCTCCTGCTCCAGCCTCCCAGAGGCATGAGCCACCATGTTCAGCCTTGAAGAACTTTTTGTTGTTGCTACTAGTGGTATTAACTTTACCTTAAATATTTGGAAGGATTAACCAATAAGGTCATCAGGACTTGGGGTTGTCTTTGTGAAAAGGCTTTTAATAATAAATTTAAGTCTTATAATAAACATAATCCTTTTCAAATTTTATTACTTCTTGGGTGATGTGATATTTCCAAAAAGTTTTAATTTTCACCTAAGTTATCAAATCAAGTTATTCTTTTTTACATCTAAAGGATCAGTAGTGATGTGCCCACTTTCATTCCTAATAGAATTTTGTGTCATCATTTTGCTATATCATGCTCACTACTTTATAAAACTCTACCTTAGAATAGTACTCCTGGACAATGTCATGAATTTATAACACTTAACAACAATTAAACCTTTCCCAATTTTATGCTATTTCTATAATATTTTAATCCCAAATATATACTGAACTCCATATTACTCATTATTTTATACAGTAAGTATTATTTTCTATCTTCCCACATATTTGTCCATTCTGATGTTTATTATTTCTTCTTTTATCATTGTACTTCCTTCTGGGATAATTCTCCTATTCTGTGAAGAACTCTGCTTAGCATTTCCTTTGGTACAGATTTGCTGGTGATTAATTCCCAGTTTTGATTTATCTGAAAACACTGCTCTTCTGCCCTCACTTTTGAGGAATCTGTTCACTGTGTATAAAATTCTGGGTTGGCAGTTACTTTTTCAGCCCTGTAAAGGTGCTTTTTCTATTGTCTTTCAGCTCCATCACCTGTGTTAAAAAGTCAAGCATCAGTCTCGTTGCTTATCTGAAGATAAAGTGTTTTGTTCTTTCTGATTTGGGGTTTCTAGCAGTTTGTGATAGACCTAAGTATGTTTTGCTTTGTATCTATCTTGTGTTTCTTACAGCTTCTTGAATCAGTGCATTGGTGTCTTCTATCTATTTTGGAAGATTCTTTCATGGTATCTTTTCAATACTGCATTGTTCCATTTTCTTTTTGCTCTATGACTATAATTACATGGATATTAGATTTTTTCACATCTCCTCACAATTGTTTTCTGAAATATCTATCTTTTATGCTTGTTCAAAGTGAAGACTGTCTATTGACCTCTCTTCCAGTTTGTTAATCCTCATCTGCTATGTTTAATCTGCAGTTAAACATAGCTAGTGAATTCTTGAGTCACTGTATCATTCATTTCTAGGATATCAGTTTATTTTTCAGATTACAGTTTTCTCTTGAAATTATGTTTTTTGGGCTGGGCGCGGTGGTTCACGCCTATAATCCCAGCACTTTGGGAGGCCGAGGCGGGTGGATCACAAGGTCAAGAGATCGAGACCATCCTGGTCAACAAGGTGAAACCCCGTCTCTACTAAAAATACAAAAATTAGCTGGGCATGGTGGTGCACACCTGTAATCCCAGCTACTCAGGAGGCTGAGGCAGGAGAATTGCCTGAACCCAGGAGGCGGAGGTTGCGGTGAGCCGAGATCGCGCCATTGCACTCCAGTCTGGGTAACAAGAGCAAAACTCCGTCTCAGAAAAAAAAAAGAAAAGAAATTATGTTTTTTGAATATATTTTTGAATGTGCAATTCAAATTGTTTCTTAGCTCACACCTGATAGTGCTACTATTTTAATCACCTGTGGGTCTGCTATAATTTTGTCTTCTCTCTTGGCTTTCAGTCACTTGACCCTGTATCCTAGGCTGTCTCTTAATTTTAGATTGAATGCTGTACACTGTATGTTAAATTATGCAAACTTTAGGTAATGTTATCTTTCTTTAAAGAGCATTAGTTTTTCTGGCAGTCATATAAAGTTCAGGCACATAACCCGGATCTAAACAGGTTTCATTGATTCTAGGTTCTGCTTCTAGTGTTTTGAGGATTTGTCTGTATTGAGTCTGCCCTCACTCCTAGAGAATAGTCCT
The DNA here is from genome assembly GCA_028533165.1 of Leontopithecus rosalia. Lineage (NCBI taxonomy): Eukaryota > Metazoa > Chordata > Mammalia > Primates > Cebidae > Leontopithecus > Leontopithecus rosalia. The sequence goes on along the minus strand of CM052650.1, from coordinate 171,545,293 downwards.
TCAGGGTGGTCCATGCAAAGTCTGAGACATTTCCCAAGGTCATTCCTTTTGGCAGCCTAGTGAGCTTGTCACAAATCTTGAGGGTATCATTTTTCTTGGCCTCTATGCCCCATTATTAGTCTAAAATACATACAAGAAAACAATAGCAAACGTGGGGTTCACCTCAATGTATTATTCCTGTTGTCGCCCAATTTGCTTCCTGAAATTATGCTGCTTTGTGTTGGGGATTTGGGTGGGTGTTGAGCTGTTTCTTGTCCATTCACATTGTTCTCAGGTCAGTTTGGCATGAACTATTCTTCGTAAACAGTAGTAGAATGGCTCCAAGTTTATTTGATACCATCGTTTTGATTCTGTGTATTTTGAAATCTTTTGCCTTCTAAGCTGAAACTTCCACCCGCACAATGTTCTTTTTCTGAACTCTGAAGACATACTTCACAAAGCTAGCCTTCTCTGAATGTTGCTTCTGAATCATAACCTAGTACTCATTTAGCTCTGTCAACATTTTCTTAAGTTTTCCAGTGGGAATACACTCCACTTGTCCTCCAGAGAACACTACAGCTATCTTTCTTTTTGGTTCAACGTTTTTATACTGGACAATGAAGACATTCATCACGATGGACCGTTCCAGGAAACGGATGTGCATGCACACACAAGCATACACCTCCCCCCACTACTCTGCTCCCCTGTACAGAAAAATTCCCAAGAAGACTTACCACATGCATGACGACTGTGTTCGATTTCTCCCTCCTTCTTTTCTGCTGAACCTTCTGCAAGCGAACTTTCGCCTTGTCCATTCACCTAACAGATCTTGTCGAGGCCACCGGTAAGTGCCACGTGGCTATGCCTTTAGCCTCATTTTTAGATCTTAATTGACTAATCAACATTCAACATACTTGAGTCCCTATCACTTCCTTGAAACACTTCCCCCGCCCCCTGCCCCCCCCACTTTACTTTGAGGGTGACATGGTCTCCTGACTCTATTTCCTTTTGCCAGCCATTCTTTCTCAGTCTGCTGTATTGCTTTTCCTTCACATCCCAGGCCTTTAGATGTTAAAAGGCACGAGGCACAGAACTCCCTTTCCCTCCATATCTCTACACTCATTTTCTTGGTTACCTCGTCCATTTCAGTTCTTAAATACAATCTACATGCTGGCAACCCCCAAATTCATACCTCCAGTCTCCATCTCCCCTCCGAACCTAAGTGTGGATATCCAAATATCGCAACATCTCCACTTAGGCATCTAATTGGCATCTCACATAACATGCCTCTCACGCTGCCAAACACTTCCCCTTGCAGTCCTTCCAATTTCAATGAATGTGAACACTGTCCTTCCAAGTGGGAAGCCAAAAGCCTTGGAGGCATTCTTGATTCTTTTTATAGGCACACTGCACCTGTCATCCAACAGCAAATCTTTCGGCTCAAATTTCAAACACATCCAAAGTCCCGGGATTCTCATCAGCCTTACCGCTATCATTTGAGTGAAACATGATCATCTCTTGTCAATTATATCATTTTATCCCCAAAACTCAACTGCTCCAGTGGCTTATTTCAGACTACTTAAAATTTCCCATAGTCCAAAAAGGATCTCAATCCCTCAGCTTCTGTTACCTCACTGAGCTCCCACCATTCACTCCCTTGCTAATTCCATCCCATGAACTGACCTCTCTGCTGCTCTTTGGCTGTTCCAGGTGCGCTCTTGGTTTAGGCACATGTTTTTCGCTCTGTCTACAATTCTTTCTCTCCAGACGGTTCCACGGCTTCTTTCTCATCTTTGGGCTTTGCTCAAATATCACCCCTGCAACACAGCCATCCCCATCTGCTCCAAGCATGCTTGCAGCCCCTTCCACTCCGTCACCTTCCCTCGATTTGTTTCTTCATAGCACTTACTGCTAACTGACCAATAGCATGTTTTTATTTAGTTGTTTATAGTCTGTCTCCTCCGTGAGACTCTAAGCTCTTTTAGGGCAAAGACTGTCTTGCTCCATACAATGCTTAGAACAAAATCTTACACAAAGAAAGTGCTCAATAAATGTCTGATGAAATCAAATCCACGACGATCAACATGCAGGGGCGTAATCTCCTAAAACAAACGTTACAGTGGAGTATGCATACGTTACATAAAGCCTTTGCAAATATATATGGACATGTATTTGAATTCACTGGGGAAAGTCTGCTATGTAGTTAGAAATAATAAATACCTGTGTATTAGAAACCACAGACTAGAGAGGTATTTACACAAATTATACAAAAATTGAGAATCTAAAAATACTTTTATAAATGTAACACATTTTTGAAAACTCTTTTAACACTTTCACATTTTATTAGAAATTAAAGGAATTGAAAATCCTGCACCACGATCTGTAGTTATAAGAAAATAAAAAATACTCAAATGATGTATAATATAAAAATGTACGTCTCAATTGTATAGAAATTCCATTCTAGTTCAGAATATGACCAATGTGGATACTTCCTTTTATATTAAATTCACAAAATCTAGCAGTTTTCTATGGTATCTTACTTTTTTTTATATTATTTAAAAATTCCTTCATTCCTTCTTTGGTTTTGGATAAACTAACAAACATTTTAATTAATATAAGTCAGTAATCTGAATTTAAAAATCAATCTCAGAAGTAGTCCAATTATTTTTCAATTTTTAATATATTAATTCTAAAGTAAGACTCATTTATTAGATTATTATAAAAAAAACATTGTCCTAAGTTTTACCTAATTAGCTTAAAAAGCACCATCCTTGATTTAAGAATTATTTACTAATCTCTATATCTAATTTAATGTATAACTAAAACACTAATTTTAACATAGGTGTAAAAATCAGTGCAATGAGAAAGGTCATCTTTAAAATCAATGACAGGGCCAAGTGTCTGTGTAATCTCTAAAATGGTACTTTATCCTCCAATTTAAATGTTTAGAAGAGGCCGGGCACGGTGGCTCACGCCTGTAATCCCAGCACTTTGGGAGGCCGAGGCGGGTGGATCACGAGGTCAAGAGATCGAGACCATCCAGGTCAACATGGTGAAACCCCATCTCTACTAAAAATACAAAAAAATTAGCTGGGCATGGTGGCGTGTGCCTGTAATCTCAGCTACTCAGGAGGCTGAGGCAGGAGAATTGCCTGAACCCAGGAGGCGGAGGTTGCGATGAGCCGAGATTGCGCCATTGCACTCCAGCCTGGGTAACAAGAGCAAAACTCTGTCCCAAAAAAAAAAAATGTTTAGAAGAGTCAAGATCACTGGAACTGGTTCTATTTTAAAAAATATTTTGTTTTTTACCAACATATATAAATAATAGAATCTTATTTGCAAACCTGTGAAGTCAAACAAGGTAAAGCTACCATAAAATAACATGTTGTCTTGGATACCCTACCTTAATGTTAGTTTAGGTTGAATATGAGCTGCTTCTTCTACTAAGAATTTTGAGCTCATAAAAACGAATGAGATTATGTCCTTCATAGAGACATAGATGGAGCTGGAAGTCATTATCCTTAGCAAGCTAATGCAGAAACAGAAAAGCAAATGCTGTATGTTCCTGCTTATAAGTGGGAGTTAAATGATGAGAACACATGGACACAGAGGGGACCGACACACACTGGGGCCTTTTGAAGGGTAGAGGGAGGGAGGAGGGAGGGGGATCAGGAAAAATACGTAATTGGTGCCAGGTTTAATACCTGGGTGATCAAATAATCCATACAACAAACCTCCATGACACACCTGCACATGTACCGTACACTTAAGTAAAAAAAAAAAAAAAAAAAAAACAACGGAGTTTGAACTGAATAGGGAAGGAGTTGGATGGTTCCTGGAAATTGATATGAAATACCCTGAATGATTCTGAAAGAACTAGTGTGCAGTGCGCTCTGAGCAGTAATTACGCACCAGAGAGCTGATAACCAACAGCCCCATGAACATGGGCTCCAGACTACTCACCTACCTATTCTTCAAGTGTGAGAGCTGCTGAATTAAGACAGGCATTTGCTCTTAAAGGTTGCTATTGCTAATGTTTAGGAAAATCCTCCAAAATGCTTTGGTTTGTTTCACGCAGGAAACTAAGCATCAGCAATCGTCCCCGGTTGCATGGAGCTGCGCCCAGGTTAGAGGCATGGACGCTGTTGCTGCTGCTGCCTATGGTGTCTCAGTCAAGGAGAAACGAATGAGCAGAGGCAAGGCTCTGGCGTCATTTCTGTTTTGTCACTCTGTGATAAAGGACAACATTAATTTTAGTCTCAACACATCTTTTAAGCTCCAGACATCTACAAGTAGGCGAGGATCCCTTCTCCTTCCAGCCAGAAATAATCTGAAAATAATTTATTATGCATTTATAGCATATATATACGTGTGTGGATACAGTTTCTAATTCTAAGTTTATAAATATGCTCATATAAAGTTACACTTTGGATTAATAATAATTAGGCTAATAAAATGCAATTATCTGAGAGAAAAGAAGAAATGAGCTGATTTGAGATCTGAGAAGATAAAAATGAGTGTAAGGACGTAAATCACAATCAAGAAAAGCACTGGGGAGAGGACAAGAGAAAGACACGCCTGGAGCCTCGCCTCGACAGATTCCCCTTCCCATTCTCTGCTCCATTTTCTACAGTCACGTCAGATGGAGATATACGCTCCGCAGAAAAGCTAAGCAGAGTAGGAGGACAGAGGATGAAGAGAGTAGGGCTCCGGGACGGCGTCACTGAGAGGTGGCGACTGAGCAAAGGCCAGCTCGCGATGGCACATGGGGGGTGCAAGGCTCCCCTCCCACGGAGGAGCTTCGACTGTAAACACCTGCCGGAGCCTTTAATTACATTTACATTCAAGCCTGTGTGGTGCTTCATGTGAACTTTCTGAATTTGAGGATGAAAACTAGAAAAAGAAAATTAGTTTGGGAGATTTAGCCACTGACATTTCTCAAAGAGGTTCATGACTGAAGTACTTTCTACAAATGCATGAGAAAGTCACGTGGCTGGGACAATCTCATTCAGAGCAGCGTACTGTCTCAAACGCTAGCATCCGCTACTGTCCAGGATTTTGATGGAATTACTAATAGAATGAGACGAGAAAACACCTCAGGATACCAAGTTGCAAATGGCATATTCCTAGATACTAGATTCCTATACATGACTAGTGTGTGAGTACATGCACGCCCTGATCATGTGTGCGCATCACTGATAAAATGACGGGTTGAAAACACACATGAAGGTCTGAGCAAAGCCACGGAAGCCTGGAGATGCTTCCAGTAAAACAGCTTGGCGAGTCTGACCTGCTCTGTCTTTCCCAGTGACTAATTTGTTTACATTTCTCTTCATCTAACATCTCAGGCGGTCAGGCGCACAGATAAATGTAACACCTGTTCTTCCCTCTTTGGAGTGAAGAGTGGTGTGCTGAGCCACTAGGGCGCCCATGGTTCTGGTGACACGGCTTCAAGATATCACTTGGAATCTCTTCCTTAAGGTCAGAGTTGTCCTCTGAAAAGATCTAGGCACATACTGTGAACCTGGAAACACCAAACAAAAGGTGATGCTCATTAAAATGTTATAATGCAACCACTCAGAAAGCTTGCTTTGTACATTCCATGCAAATACTTAAAAAAATTAACGTCGCTTTTGTATAAATTAGGAAATAGTCATATGCAAAGACTGCCAATTAGGGTCCTGAGGAAAGGTAGGGTGCTCCTACAGAACCAAGCCTAAGTGCCGCTCGTCCTCCCCAGCCGGTGGATTTGCCAGAAGCTTCCATACAGAGGCGGGTCCTGGCCCCGGAGGCTGAGGGAGCGCTACTTCCTGGCAGCTCTGCTGCTTCCCAGGGACAGGGGCGACACCAGCTGCTTTAAGAGACCCTTCCCACTCTCTGGGACACCCCTTCGGTTCCTTCATTCTTTTTTTCTATCACAGAAGATACAACATTTATTAAGTAAGTAGCTCCCGGTGCTTTTTGACCTGGACACAAAGGTAGCAGAAGGCCTCCTGCCTGCTTGCCAGAGAAAAAGAAAAGAAACCCTCAGAAAGACAGACCTCAATCACTTCTGCAGATACAGAAAAGGCCTGTGACCATCAGTACCAGCTGTCACAGAGTTACTGCTAAGAGCACCTCCTCTGAAGCCCGGTGTCCAGGCCTGAATCTGGGAGCCAGGCCCTGGTGGATGCCATCCGGGGGTAGATGTGGGGTTACCTGGGGAAGGGTGTCAGGAAGGATGGGAGGAAGGCAAGAGTGCAGGGATTGAAGAAGGAGGAGGGAGGAGTGTGGGGACTGGAGGAGGAGGGAGGAGTGTGGGGATTGGAGGAGGAGGGAGGAGTGTGGAAATTAAAGGAGGAGGGAGGGAGGAGTGTGGGGATGGAAGGAGGAGGGAAGAGAGTGAGATCAAGGAGGAGGGAGGAGTGTGGAGATTGGAGGAGGAGGGAGCAGTGTGGGGTTGAAGGAGGAGGGAAGGAGTGTAGGAATGGAAGGAGGAGGGAGGAGTGTGGGGATTGGAGG
>CM052650.1:171494290-171538313 GCA_028533165.1 Leontopithecus rosalia | reverse complement strand
TTGGAGGAGGAGGAGGGAGGAGTGTGGGGATTGGATGAGGAGGGAGGAGTGTGGAGATTAGAGGAGGGAGGAGTGTGGGGATGGAAGCAGGAGGGAGGAGAGTGGGATTCAAGGAGGGAGGCAGGAGTATGGGTGTGAGTGAAGGAAGATGGGGCCGCACGCTGCCTGGAGCCAACATTCGGTGTGAGATCAGGTGCTATCAAGGCTTTGCTTTTGGGTGGGAATGTCCCCTGCAGAGTTGTGCCACTGAGAAGGACGGCAGAAAGGTTTAGTTCTTAGAATGACTGATCAGAATGATTCAGAAATGCCCTCACAAGGATCTTGCTTATGGTGAGCTCCATGAAGACTTAGAAGAAAATTTAAACAGTTTCGTTCATTCCTCAGCGTTCAGCCTGACTTTGAAATTAGTGCAGAAGCTCCTGGACTTTGATTTTGAAGACAATCAATGGATGAGCAAAGAGGAAAATCAGGGAACACAGGTCCCTCCGTGAAGTGTTGAAGTTGTGATTAAAGGCCAGACAGTGGCAGGAGATCCGGTGTTCAGCGGGGAAGCTTCCACTTTGGCAGGTGAGAGGGCCTCCTTTTCCCTGAGGTTTTCTGCCCCTCGGTGGTGGCCCAGGGCCCTCTGCGCACAGCCTGTCTGTTGGGCGCCCGGCCTGCTCCGCGGGCTCAGAGCTCACCAGGCTGCTCCCTGTTGGTCCCGAGGGTGAGTGTGTTGGCTTGGCCAGTCCTCTCCAGCAGCACAAGCCTGGCTGTTTTCTAGGCGGGGTTGGCCCAGAACAGCGTCACCCCGAGCCTGAACTTGAAGGCACAGTTTTGTTTCGTTTTTTAAATGAGACACAGTTGACTTTAAACAGGCTCATGGGTGATCAGGATGGGTCCCTGGACACGTTGAGGCTTGTTATGCACCAGGCACCTTGCTATATGCTCTGTGTTTTATTCCATCCCTTCAGGAGCCCATGAGGGAGGTGTTATTCCCATTTTACAGATGGGGAAGCTGGGACCTGCAGGGAATGCCTGGTCCCATAGCAGCCAGCAGCACAGCTAGGACTTCAGTGCCAAGGCCTGTGTCTCTCACCACCACCAGGCATGGCCTTCTCCAGAATGCGGAACGCACAGGCTGGCACCCACAGCCCTGGGCGATTGTGCCCTCCCTTTCCAGCTGCACAGGCCCTGTGGAGCCAGGAGGAGCTCCAGGGAGTCCCCTGTGGCCAGCTTTCCTGTGCACAGGATAGAAGGGAGGAGAAGCCAGTGTGATCCTGAGGGAGCCTGGACATTCCCTTCACACTGAGCTTTGCAGCATTAAAAAATGGTTAAGGAGGGGAAATATTCTGAAGCAAAGAACTCAATGTTAGCCTGTCTTTACAGATGCAGGAAGTCTGGAACTGTGCCTTTGGGCGGCTGCGGTCTCCCTTCTAATAGCTCTTTAGTCTTGGGTCAGTATTTAAGAGGCAGTGATGCGCTGATGACAGGTGTGGACCGTTCCCTGGGTCCTGCATGAGTTAAGTGGCCATAAGTGACCCCACCTGTTAATGGACCTCCTGTGGGCGCCCCCGGGGTCACTGCAGTCCCCACATACTGGCTCTACCCACTTCTCCTCTTGCAGAAAGCAGTGAGTGACATTCCGAAGAGGTCACCATGAATCCACTCTGCTTTTTAATTCATTTCTGAATGTTCTAGTAGATCGTGGTGAGCTGTCTAAGCTGGTGGCCAGAGAGGCGTGAGTGGCGTGGTGGGCTGACCGTGACAGAGTGCTCAGAGGAGAAGCGGCTTTTCGTTTTTGAAGGGCAAGACTTAGGCCTCCTGATCTGCGTGTGTGGGCGACTTGGAGCCTCAGTTCGAGCCTGGGACATGTGCATTGGGCACGTGCTGCGTCGCACCTTCATCAGAGCTCACGCCTTTGAGCTGCGTTCTCTCTAGGTGGTGAGATCAGGGGCCTTGGTTGTATTTTCCTTGGTGGATTTTTGTGTTTTGCAAGTTGTCTATTTTGATAATGTATTATTTTTATAATTGTAGAAAAAATAAACAGCTTATTTTAAAGCAAAAAAAAAAACTTACTGATAAGAGAATACACTGACCTGGCATTTGGTGAATGATTAACAGTGCAGATTTTAAGCAAGTCCAGAACCCATTCCCTGTCCAAACCTCCACTTATGTGTGCCCGAACTACCTACTGGACACCTCCACGTGGCATGCTGCAGTCAGCATCCCCAAAAGCCAACGCTTAGAATTCCTCATTCCCCTCTCAGCACCGCCCCCCGCTGGCCATCCGCAGACACGTCTGTCAACCCTAAGCCCCTTCTCTCTCATCCCTCGTGATGGCCATCTCCTGCAGGAAGCCTCTGTGCCCTCCAGCCACCAGACAGGGGAGGCAGGGGGTCCTGCTCGCCCTCTCACAGCCTTTTCCAGCTTCCCTGCCAGGCTCAGTGTTCCTTGAGGCACAGACAGAAACACCCCTCATGTTTGAATCCCAACCTTTAGCACAGACCTTGGCACTGGGTGAGCACTTGATACACCGTCAATGATTAACCAGCTAACTCGGGCACCTACTTTCCCCCAAGCATCTACACTTGTGTTAAAAGAACACCTAGGCCGGGCACGGTGGCTCATGCCTGTAATCCCAGCACTTTGGGAGGCCGAGGTGGGTGAATCACCTCAGGTCAGGAGTTTGAGACCAGCCTGGCCAAAATGGTAAAACCCCGTCTCTACTAAAAATACAAAAAGTAGCCGGCATGATGGCAGGCACCTGTAATTCCAGTTACTCAGGAGGCTGAGGCAGGAGAATGGCTTGAACCCAGGAAGCGGAGGTTGCAGTGGGCCAAGATCGCACCGCTGCCCTCCAGCCTGGGCATTGCAGTGGGTCCAACTCAAAAAAAAAAAACAACCCCGACCATGTAGCATGGCTGCGTTTTAGACAATGAGCCGTTGCCACGAGAACAGCCACTACTGCTGCTGAAGAACATACACCAACAAAAAAGCAACAGAAAGGCACAGAGCCCGGAGCCGTTAGCACAGGAGCAAAATCGAAAGAGCTGGAGAATCCCTGACACGGCTGTGCTGCAGGGTTACAGAAGGCGCGGCCGTGAACAGTGACAGAGCTGCATCATACAACGCCTACATTCCACACAGTTCACTCTCACAATTATGCTACGTCTAAGATTCCCTGTAAAACAATAAATTATCCCCGACATTTCAGATTATCTATAATGGGAACCATCCTAAGTCATCATCTTCGAGCAATATATGCCTGGCATCTAGCTAGGTCCTTTTCACAGATTTCCAGTAGTTATTTTATCTCCCCAGCTTGTTATAAAAGAGGAAGCTGAGGCCCAGAGAGATTGGGACATTCCTAGGGCTGCACAGCCAGCAGCAGAGCGACGGTGGAAATCCCCCATCAGACTCCAGAGCAGCGCACCCCGATGAGGCCCCGCCGCCGCCCTGAAGAAACTGTTGGTAACTGGAAGTGGAAATGCCACCGGCCGGTATTCAAACTAGAACTTTATCCTGCAAACAACGTGCTAGGCTGAGATGTATTCACCTGTAAAACCCTATGTTATAAAGTAATTAGCAAATTTAACTTTCTCAAGCATTTTTATCATTCGATTTTCAAAGAGAATCTGAGATTAGAGTTTCATTTAGAAATACAGCATGAAAACTCTATAGAAAACAGAGGTACTGACTGCTCCTGAGACAGCATTTTTTTAGAGCGAGGCCCCCAGTTCACTGAGAGCATGCGGGCATTTCCCCCTTGCTGACCTAAGGGCAGGTAAGTAAGGGTGTGTCTGTGCAAGTGTGCTCTGTGATCGAGGTTTCTGAGGTCAGGCCATCGGCCACAGACACTTGCTATTCCCTCCTCCATGAGAAAAACAGGCTTATCGAGGTAGATAATCTTCCACTTTGCTTTCTGAAACTTGAAATCTCACCTATTACATCACCTTATTTATACATGGAGAAAAGCTGACCTGTTAAAATACTCTGACCCGTCCACGTGTGAGCTGCAAATTCCATTTGGGTCAATGAACTTTTTCGAGACACATCCAACTGTTGGAAGAAAAATAACATCAGGGACAAGTTTCATTGTTTTCAAATGTTTTTCAAAATTAAAGTTACAGTGAACAGAGCGCCCACCCGGAACGCATGCGTTGTGCTGGGCCTCGACAGCTGTTCCACGGTGGCCGTTCTTTCTCGAAGAGGTGACTGCTCTATACCATCAGGCACAGCCCTCAGCACACAGTTTTGTGGATGCTTTCCTCTGTACTAAATGAAGGATAATATGTTCTCATTTAAAATAAACGCAACCCTTAAAAACACTAAGGAAAATCTCTACATGCTCAATCATTCACTCATTTATTTGGAAACTTTTAGTTAGACGTTGCTAAGGATCAGGTCTCCTAAGGATAAATACCTGATGGGATATATTCTGATTACATAACTGTACTATTAAACCTGATAAAATGAGAGTGTCACCACAGGGAAAGAGATAAAAAACCCGTGCCACGTTCATCTCTTAATATTAAACCATAACAGAAATATAATTCTGCATGTGTGAAGTATCGGGCTTTCTAATGTGATGTTCGCCTTATTTAAAATGAAGTTGGCCAGGTGCGGTGGCTCATGCCTGTAATCCCAGCACTTTGGGAGGCCGAGGCGGGTGGATCACAAGGTCAAGAGATCGAGACCATCCTGGTCAACGTGGTGAAACCCCGTCTCTCTTCAAAATACAAAAAATTAGCTGGGCATGGTGGCACGTGCCTGTAATCCCAGCTACTCGGGAGGCTGAGGCAGGAGAATTGCCTGAACCCAGGAGGTGGAGGTTGCAGTGAGCTGAGATTGCACCATTGCACTCCAGCCTGGGTAACAAGAGCGAAACTCCGTCCCAAAAAAATAAAAAAAGTAAAATGAACTTATTCGAAGGTTAAACGCTAACATGTTGCAAGTCTGGCCTTCTGGGAATGGATTCTAGTACTGTGCTCAAGATGGCAGGGGAAATACAAGAGAAAACCTTGCCCGAGGCAGGGATTTTCTCTATGTCTTTATGTTCCTACAACAGGGGTCCTTCTGTGTTGTATAAAATGAATGGAGACCAGTTACTTGCGTGAGAGTCAGTCGGGGGTGGCTATAAACCTGGGGGCAGCTGGTCATGGTACTGGCAGCAGCATGCTCTCCAGACCTTGTGTGACTGCGTGGCTGAGCGGAATCTGAGCGCAGAGGCATCATCCTCCACTGCCACAGACATGGCAAAGGGTGGCTGTAAAAATGAGACCTGATAAAAATGACCAGGGTCAGAATTTCCTGAACTCACGATTTCACGTCAAGAATCATTTAACACCGATGAGTTCATTTCATCCTTCTAACAATTCTTTGGGGTTAACGATTATTAATCCCCTTTTATAGAGGAGAACACTATGGCTCCGGTAGATTAAAGTGACTTGTACCAAATCATAGAAGAGTTTCTGTGGCAGGATCGCGCAGCCCTCCTTTCTCCTGACCAAATCTCATGCTCTCTCTGCAACACCATCTTATGAGGCATTTCCGTGACACCTGGACTTTCTGATTTAGTTCAAGACATGCTTTAATTTCACAAAATGGCGAATTAACCTGTCACTCCCTGTAAATTCTCACAAGCCATTTACTTTCTGGAAAGCGATTATGAAGGCGTTTGAATACAGCTGCTCAGATCTTATGTTACTAATTTCACTTGGAAGTGCCAAGTTGCTTTTGTTTGTTTTCCAATATACTGCCTAAATGGTCCACTTAAACAGAATGAATTGCGTCTTACAGAAACAAGGCGGGATCCAGGAACTGCTGTGTTCTGCTCCCTGGTCTCTGTGCTGATCGAGGGGAACCTGCTCCGTGAGGTCTGAACCAGCAGGGAGGCCATGTGGTCTACGCCAGTCAACCTGCAACACAGCATCATGTAACTGAGCACACGGGTAAATGGATAACTGGCAAGTGACAGGAAATCTGCCAAGAGCTGTGATTTCTATGTTTTGGGCACACAGGAGGTCTTCAATGTCTGCTATTTGTGATATTATCCTGATGCTCCCCAGGAAACTTACAGCACTCTGACAATTAGGGGAAAATGTTATCTCGATCAAAGTGAAAGACAGAGGATGGGGGTGAGAAGACGCAGAGCTGTTGTGTGGGGCGGTCAGAGAGAACATGAGGCAGGCCCGAATCCAGGTGGGTGAGAAGCCAGGTGAGGCAGCATGATCAAACGGGATGGCGTTGTCCTTGTGAAGCCACAGCTTCCCTTTTATGTGTAGAGCACAGCTATGCACACAAACAGCCTGTCTGTGGGACTGCAATTCGTATGTGGGAGAAAAACCGGGAAGCACAGTGTAAAGGGCTCCTCGGTGGCTATAATAAAAAGAAATCTGAAAAATCACCAGCCTACAGGGAGAGAGGGGTCAGAACACAGAGGGATTTGTGCAATCGGAGGCATCTGAATGTATCTCAGTAGGAAGCAGAGATGGGTTTCCGCTTGATGAAGTGTGACAGCGGGGCCCAGGAAGGCTGGGGCAGGAGGAGAGAGGCTGCTGTGTGCTGCTGACTGGCACCGGGGAAGCGAGGCAGAGGAGGCAAAGGGACCCGGACAGAATCAGCACCACAGACCTAACACAGCTAGAAACATCAGCCCCTAACTGTGAAAGGATCAGGCACCTATTGAAAAGCTGAAAGGGGGTTTATGATGACTGCATCTGGAAAGAGTCCAGCTGCCAGGCAAGCGTTGGCAGCTGCCCACTCCTGAGTGAGTTCCTAATGACTCCTCCCTTGCAGGCCGGGGGTCCAGTGGGTGGTGTCTGAAGCTGGAGGGCACTTGTGGGTGTGGGTATGCCCAGCTCAGCCTCTCCCTGGGGGAGGATCTCTGGCAGGCTTGGCCCGTTTCCTTATCTCAGATTTGGGATAGCATGAGTCCCAACCACATAAAGGTTTGCGGTGGGGAATAAGTAAGACCACAAATGTAATTCCTTCACCTGGTGCTGGTAACAAGGAAAGCCATCAGTAAACATTAGCTGTTGTTACCAACACAAGCATTGGCGATACTGGTAAGTTAGCTGGAGGGCAAGAGACAAGGACCTTTCTAAAGACCCACGGTGGGATGTGAATCCCTGAGTTGAAAAGCTTTGCTGAAACTCCCAAGTAGAGAAGAGCATCCTTAGAGAGAATCCCATACAGACACAGTCCTTTTATTTTATAGCATTTTACATACATTATTTTATTTAAACCTCCCCTTAAAAAGTATTAATTACATAATTTAAAGGCATTAGCTAATTGTTTATTTTACAGAGGAGGCCACTGACATGCACCCAAGGTCACCCCACCATCAGAGGCTCATTCTGCCTGTGTCACAGAGATAGCCTGACCTTATGTCCTCGTATACAGCGAAGGAGACCCCTGGAGCAAGCTGAATGTTAAATACTCACTGAGCTCATTAGGAAATGTCTGCATATCACTGGACAGAGGATGCCTTGTTCGGGATGATCCACAGACCCTAACGGACAAGCATCTAGACCCTGTGTGACCTTCAGCTGAGCATGAGAGAAACAAGACTTACAGTTTTGTTCCCCGAAGAACTTCGTCACTACAGACGTTGGGGGTTTTTAGTCTCTGTGAATCTGAAATAAGAGAAGGCAGCCTCCATGGCACTGGTGTTTTCTTTGCAGAAGTCAGTAAGCGGTGAGTGTCTGAGGCCCGTCCCAGTCTGTGCCGCGGGGAGGAGACAGCACCGGCCCCTCCACCTGATGGCTTGTCCTCCTCTTCATTCCTGGGGGAAAGAAATCCTGTGGGCTACTCAGACGCAAGTGTTGTGAGAACAGGGAACACACCTGCCTGGGCTTGGGTGAGCACCGTCCAGAACAGTGCCTGACACCTAGAACAGACTCTTAAGCACTGGTTGAATGAATAGAACGACCCACCCTTTCCTGTTTCAATGAAGAAACATCCACAGGAAGAGACCTGAGGCTTTCATTGTGAATAATCAGTCAAGCACACAAGAGTAAGACTTCATGACCCTGTTGTCCTTTTTCTGTCTCTCCCAACCAAAGGCAGGACAGTCACTGTTGTGGTTGCTACTGGAAGGGCCTGTTTCTGCTCTTCCACACTCCCCCAGGATGTGCTCAGGCACATCTGAAGCATGGGATTAAACGGGACCTTGGTGATCTCACGTGCCCTGCAGTCTTCAGTGTGTCTAGCACAAGTTAGAGGCTGGGTAATGACTGGCACTGATACATACTGCGTTCTGGCAGGAAAATAGGTAGGTCTGTGCTGAAGCGGTTTTGCCTGAATTGTCATGACACCATTCATGTCACGATAAAAACTGTTGGAGAAGCGATGAACCTGAGAACAGTAAAAAAAAAGAAAAAAAAATTACACCGGCCCAGTGCCGTTCCAGACCGACGCTTGTCAGAAATCAGCAGGAAACACACGGCACACTCACTGGCTGACTGCAGGAAGAGCTAATACAGGGGGTTATGTTATAAAGACGTGGGCTGAGACATGAACAACGAACTGGTTAATTCCCCAAGGCTCCTAACCATGGGGACATTCAGCACACCCGGCCTAAAGTGGCCAGAGTGAGGAAGAGGTTCCTGCACCGGAGAGGGCAGCTGCATGGGGGAGGAGTGCCACCGGCCCAGGGTGACCTGGCAGGGAGGCCGCAGGGAAGCAGAGCCGGGCTTCAGTCTCTGCTGGAAGTTGAAGGGCAAGGGAGCTCTGATGGTCGATGTGTAACAGCCTCGGTAACTGCAGGGTGAGGAAGGCAGAGAGAGGGCCAGGAGAAGCACAGGCCAGGCATGGAGCCCCTCGCTGGCCCGTGTGCCCAGGACCTCACCGTCCTCCCCTCCACACCTGCCGGGGTTCTCTTCCCAGAAGCAGTGAGATGCCTGGGGCCCAAGCGTGAGCTCCGGAGAAGCTTCCGTCTGAGTTCCATTCTAACGGCTTCCTGGTCAGTAATTCCGGAACTCTTGCTTTGTTCTTGGAAGTTCAACGGCCTCCTCTTTACACTGGGGATAAGTCATACCAGCTTCACGGAGCTCCCGTGAGAACTAATTAGATGACATTCGCAAAAGCATGAGCTAACGGCTGAGCGATTCTTCACTCCCTCTTCAGTCCCACAATATGACCAGCGAGGATTTAAAATCTTTCCCTGGATGACGGGCTGATGGGTGCAGCAAACCGCTGCGGCACATGTACACCTGTGTGACTAACCCGCACATTCTGCACACGCACCCAGGAGCTTAAAGTAAAACTCAAAACTTTAAAGATGAGAGTAGTATTTAGATTCAGGAGAACAGGAATTCCTCGGACTGGAATTCTGTTCTGATTCATGAACAGATGTGGCAACCAGGATCACAGTAGAGGAGTAACTGAAGAGCTTCTGTAATTACCCCAGGACACCTTGAGCATTTCACAGCAGGCTCCATTTCCACTCTGTTCACTTTGCTTTCCATTTATTTTTTAACATTTATCCAAACAAAGGAATTCTAAAACCAAAAGAGCTATTTTTAGAAGTCCTCAGCTTCTAGAATTTCCATATTTTTCAGGTCTATTTATTTTGCCTGATATTTAAAGGTTCTTTTCTGTATGATCATCAACTGTTCTTTTTGTGATATTCATACTACCTATTTTTTTAAAGTAGAGAATGTTGTATTGAAATTGTCAGAGCAGTTTAAAGCGATCCAAAAATACAATAAGCAGGTAGCGATTCCAAAAGTTTCTTTAGAACAGAGAGGGCAGAGACCTCTTGCCAAGCCCTCCACCAAGAGTGAAACCAGCCTCGGAGGCGCTCTGCTTTCCCCACCGCCCCGAGGCACAGATGCTGTCCCGGCCTCTGGTCTCTCAGTCTCACAAAGGTCTTAGGTTGGGACGCTCCTGTGCCAGGTGTGCAGTTCGGCTTTCGCTTTGAAAAGTCTCCCTACCTTTCTCATAGCAACAAATCACACCTACATCATTGAAGGCTTGGTTCATACCTTACCCTACTCTGAAAAGTGTATTTTTCCTCTGAACCCCATAGCACCTACGTTGGTGTGTGTGGTGTGCTTGTGTATGTGGTGTGTGTGGTGTGCTTGTGTATGTGGTGTGTGTATGTGTGTTGATGTGTGGTATGTGGTGTGTGTATGTGCATTTGTGTGTGCATGGTGTATGGTGTGTGTGTGCTTGATGTGTTGCTGCGTGTTGGGTGTGTGTGTGGTGTGTGTAGTGTGTGTGCATGTGGTATGTGTTTGTATGGGGTGTGGGGTGTGTGTGGTGTATAATGTATGTCGTATGTGTATGGTGTGTGGTGTTTGTGTGGGGTGTGTGGGGGATGTAGGTGCATGTGGCATATGTGTGGTGTGTGTGGGGGGGTATGTGTATGATACGTGGTGTGTTTGTGTGGGGTGTGTGTATGGTGTGTAGTGTGTGTGTGGTGTATGTGTAGATGGGTGCATTGGCATGTGTGAGTGATGTGTGTAGTGGTGTGCATGGTATGTGTGTGTGGTGTGTGGCTGTGGGGTGTGTGTGGAGGTGTGCATGTGGCATGTGTGTGGGGTGTGTGTGCTTCTGTGTGTGTTTAATCATTTTCTCTGCTCCCTGACACACGTGGACAGTGGAATCATCCCCCTTGACAACTACAGGCCTCCCGTGAACAAGCGTGTCCTTCCCAGCCTCACCTGCTACCAGATCTTTCAATAAAAATGCAACTCAAGAAAAATGTATTAAGTGCTTAGTATGTGCCGGTCCCTGTGGCGGGAGCTCTCCGGTATTTCTACGATTCTATCCTCACGACAGTCCCTTGGACAAGACAGCATGGTCCTCATTATAAGCTAAGGACACTAAAGTTCAGAAAAGTTCGACATATCCAGAAAAATACTCCTCACAGGCCTCGCGATTCCTCATCGCCCGTTCTTGCCACTGTGCTGCTGTTCCCAGTTTCTTACCCCTAAGTTCAGTCCAACCACAGTCCCCAAAACGCCCCGTCTTTCCTTCATCCACGCCTCTGGCCTGAAATGGGCCACCCAGAGCTCTTCCCACAAGAGCCTTGCTCTTTCTTCATGTTCCTGCTCAAATTTCACCGCCAGTGTAAAAGACCACTCCCCCTCCTCTGATCAGAACAAATCGCTGTCTGATTCTTCTCCAAGGCTTTTTTCCTTTGCCCGACCCTCACAGAAGGTATTACACCTGCCCTGGGTCAGAGCTTTGTGTCACCAGTTCAGGGACTGCTTGATTCACCTGGGTATCTCCTCAAAATTCCTCAGCTGCAAACGATAAATGCTGAGTAGGCCCAATGTATACTCATCATCGATTCTTGTATCACTTTGGTGGAAAGAAGGGAGAACATTCACAATTTTCAAACTGGCTGGAAATGTTAGGGGGAAAGCGTTTTTTTATCTCCCAAAAGGTAGAAAACAGATTCACATCTCAGAGCAGTGCCACATGGTAATTCTGTTTAACTTCATGACATAATCACGTTGCAGACAGACCCAAATATCACTGTTCTACATAGAAACTGATGTTTATTTTCCATCAGCCTATTTCCGTCTTGCTGGTGGCCTGTGGAAGAACAGCTTGAGAGTTGATCCTCATTCACCAGCCTGAGCATTGGGAGGTGCAGAACAGGCCTCCCCGGCAGGTTGAGTGCTCCAGTCTGCAGCAGAGACTTGCTGAATGGGCACAGAGGGCCCCTGCACCTCCAGAGCAGTCTACAGCCTCAGGCTGGGCAGTAGTGAACATAAGGGCTGGGCCTGCACCCTCAGGCTGGGCAGTAGCATGCACAGGGGAGCAGGGGCTGGGCCTACACCCCCAGACTAAGCTGTAGTGTGCGCAGGGGCTGGGCCTGCACCCCCAGACTAAGCTGTAGTGTGCGCAGGGGCTGGGCCTGCACCCCCAGACTAAGCTGTAGTGTGCGCAGGGGCTGGGCCTGCACCCCCAGGCTGAGCAGTAGCATGCACAGGGGAGGCAGGGGCTGGGCCTACACCCCCAGACTAAGCTGTAGTGTGCGCAGGGGCTGGGCCTGCACCCTCAGGCTGAGCTGTAGTGTGCACTCGTGCTGGGCCTGCAGCCTCAGGCTGAGGGTTAGTGCACGCAGGAGCTGGGTCTGGACCCTGAGTCTCGGCAGCAGTACTCAGCAGGTACTGGGGCAGTCCATACCCCTGAAACCCCCGCCTGGCCACAGCTTCATCAGCAGCAGGCTGCTCTTCCCGCTCAGTCTCTTCAGGGTCTCTGCAGAAGCAGAGGTCAGGCATAACCTCCCACGGGTGTTCCTGGGGAACGGTGCCATGCGTGCTCAGAACTTCCTGAACCAGCCGCCACCCCTTCAGGCCCAATGAGCGAGCTCCCTTGTTGCAGGGGATGGCAGCTTCCACACAGCACTGAGGAGAATCTGTGCTCCAGGGAGCAATGGGAGGTTGGAGGTGGGCTAGCCCAGGACGCCTCTGTGGCAGGCTGGCGGTTGTTCTGGGATCAGTAACACCAGCAGTAACACCGAAAGGCTGCCTGGATCTGGTGAGCGAAGGTGCCAGGAGTGAAGCGGCCAGCAGTTGGAGTGGCTCTGGTGGCAGCAGTGAACCTCAGCACAGCCTGCCGGCCATATTCCTGGAGCACGTGACAGGGACATCAGCACGGATTTCAACAGCAACAATGGCACAAGCTGCCAGCAGCAGCTTCTCTCAGGTCCTTTCAGATTTATGACGGAGATGGATGTACTTCTCCATGTGGAAGCCAAGGGCGGTGCTGCCTGCCTGAGCTCCTACTGCCAGCAACCTGAGGACCTCCTCCTCCTTCATGGGCAGGACATCAAGAACTCCGGGCACCATGATATCGCGAAGGTTTCTATTTAAGTCACCATGGAAAGACTGCGTGGCCCCCGCTGCAGGCAGCGTGGAAAGCGGCCCCAAATATCTCAATACTACGGTTTAATAGAACAACGCTCTTGAGAAACTGAGGTAAGAGACACACAGACTGAAGGCGAGAGACAGAGAAGGCGTAAAAACACCGACCTGGGGTGGGTTCAGATGAGAAGCCAGGGAGACGCTGTGAGCCTCAGAGCTTCCAGACCCCGGGCCACTGGCTCCATCAGCCTGAGAGCGCGAAACGAGGGCATGCGGGAATCTGTTTCCAACGACTTTCAATTTTCCTCTCTGCTTTTCCCCTGCTGTGTCAACAGAAGAATCAATACTCTCAGAGACATCAGATTATCTAATACAAATACTGAGAATTCACTCTTAATTGAGAATATTTGTGCTTGAGCTACCACGAGTCCATGCTATGCCCACTACGCTCGTTACTACAGAGGGCAGAGACCCCCACGGAGCAACTGGCGGCTGTGACTGGAGTCGCAGTGGGACGTGGAGAAACAGATTACACAGTGGGCAATAAGAGTCTCAGCGCGTGATAAAGCCCAACTAGTCCCTTAAATACCGGAAAAAGTACAGGACTTAGGTTAACAGGATTATGGGCTTACTGTAGAAACTGATGAAGAAACTAGTCATTAGCGTCCATCATCGGCATTTTTATGATTTGTTTCTGTTCAATGTTGAGTTTAGAGAACATTTTATACGTTGAAACAAGACAACTAAGGGATTATTCAATTAGCTACATTGACGTTTGACATGACGTGACAGATGATGTCATGAATAATTAAATACAAATATCTAATTATTCACGATTAGTTCATTTTTTTTTTACTGTAACAAAAAAGTGACTTCCAGCCTTGTTCTTGTGTGCTTCTTTGTGTTTTCCAGACTGCAATCATATGCATTGATATTTTGTGGGGGAAAATGCTTTCACTTTGCTGCCCAGGATGGCGTGCAGTGGCATGATCATAGCTGACTTTTAACATCAAATTCCTGAGCTCAAGGGGTCCTCCCATCTCAGCCTCCTGAGTAGCTGGGCCTACAGGCATGTACCACCATGCCTGGCTAACTTTTCATTTGTATTCTCTGAAGAGATGGGGTCTTGCTATGTTGCCCAAGCTGGCCTTGAACCTCTGGGTTCAAGCAATTCTCCGTCCTTGGTCTCCCAAAGTTCTGGAATTACAGGTGTGAGTCACCATGCCTGCCTGCATTCTTTTTTTTTTTTTTTTTTTTTGAGATGGCGTTTTGCTCTTATTGCCCAGGCTGGAGTGCAATGGCACAATCTTGTCTCACTGCAACCTCCACCTCCCGGGTTCGAGTGATTCTCCTGCCTCATCCTACCAAGTAGCTGGGATTACAGGCATGCACCACCACACCTGGCTAATTTTTGTATTTTTAGTAGAGACAGAGTTTCACCATGTTGGCTAGGCTGGTCTTGAACTCCTGATCTCAGGTGATCTACCTGCCTCGGTCTCCCAAAGTGCTGACATTACAGGCGTGAGCCACCACGCCCAGCCAGTACTGCATTATTTTTTATAATGCAAAAAACAATAGCGTCCTTTTTGAAGGGATTAAAGATCACTGGTGAGTAAAGTCAGAACACCCACTTGTCTCACTGACCGTGTTCTAGGTATGGCCAAGCTGAGGAGCAGGGATTTTGTTTCTCTTTTTATTAAGCCGAAATCTGCACGTAAGTACCTGTGAGTGTAGTTTCCCAGTGTTTTCTAATCAGCTCTTGCAAAAGTTCTAGCACATTTGTCCAGACGCGATCAAACACTTCTGCTGTCACGGCATCTCTGACACAGTCACGAGGGGAAACAGGAGGAAGTCCGGGTCTGCGCCATTTCCTACCGAGCTGAGCTGGCTTTTGTCCAAGACGATTGTCATCACTAAGGATAAAGACCCACTCCAGTTACTAAAGCATCCATGCTTAGAGCTAAAGTAAGTCCATCTGCACACATCCATGTATGTACATTTATACATACAGTCATACACATATTCTTGGTTAAACAGCATTGTTCTTTTGCAGCATATATAATTTTTGTCAATTACACATGAATAAAACTGGGCGGGGGCACGAAACAAAACAAAAACCAACGCTTGGTTTCACTGATCCTTCCTTTTTTCTAGTCTCCTCATTTATTTCTGCTCGGATCTTCGTTATTTCCTTCCTTCTACTAAGTTTGGGCTTGGTTTGCTCTTTTTCTCCTTCCTTCAGGTATGAAGTTAGGTTGCTGGTTTGAGCTCTTTCTCTTTGCTTAATGCAGGCATCAACTGCCACAAGCTTCCCTCTTAGACCTGCTTCTAGCGTATCCCCGAAGTTTGGTTTTAATATGCCGTGTTTCCATTTTAATTTGTCTCAGTGTGTTTTCTGATTTCCCTTTCGATTTCTTCTTTGCCCTACTCACTGGTTGTTTAGTTTACACATATTTATTTGTGACTTTTCCAGTTTTCTTCCCGTTACTGACTTTCAGCTTCACACCACTGAGGTCAAAAACGATGCTGGATTTCAGTCTTCTTACATTTGTTAAGACTTGTTTTATCAGTGTTACTTACAATGTTTCCACTTTCAATCATAAGGCAAATTTGTATCAGGTAATATTTGTAGTTTTTGATTAGGAACCAAATACACATTTAGTGCAGAGGCGGGAACACCGCTGGGGCCGTTTCGGGCAGCCAGTGATAGGGAACCTGGAGCCCCTGGGACCAGGGCTGCGAGGAGCCTTGTCTGCTTGCACAGCATCCTGAACATGCTCCTCACTGTTCCCACAGGTGCACCTCCAGCTAGGAATCTAAAAGCTCTGGGGAGTTCATTACTCTCCAAAGAACAGAAATCTTTTGGGTGAGTAAAAAATAAAACACTAAACGAGCATATGATAACAATAAATGTCAAATAAATTAATACTATTTTAGGAGGTCAAGGTCGAGTAAAATCCTATTTACCTCTCTTTTCTGTCAAAAGCAAAATACTCTTCGATCTTCCCATCCACAAGGTAAACCTCTTCGTCCAGCGATGAATGTGCTGCTAGGTCAGCAATCCCTGCACCATGAGGGCCTGGCAGGGCAGGGGCTGAGGGTGCTGCTGGGACTAACTGAGAGCCAGAGATGCACAACCTATGGGAGAAAACAGATCTCCATGGGAGTTGATACAACACCAAGAATGCAATGCTTAAATGATTATGGCGAAACTTTAAATTATCTGTAAAGTGCAGAATCCCCCCAAAAAACTATTGATTATTACATTGGAAAAAACTCAAATCCTTAAAAACATTTGAATACAGAAATCACTAAAAATATTAAGGGCTTCTAAAAACCCAAAGTATTCTACAAGTTCGTACCCTCTTTGGTGGCAATGAAGGGATCACATTGTGTCACAGCACACCAAATATGTGTGAATGGATAGAGAGTCATCAAAATCTGCTGGGGAACAGATGGCAGGACAGAGCTTCATTTCTCCTGCTGCCACTGCCTGGAGCTTGCAATCCATCACAGTGGGGCGGCTTCCAGCCCGCACCCAGTCCACCTGTCACAGCGCCTTTGGACACACGTGGAAGGTAACTACCATGTGTGTGCACGTGTACTCCGGACATATTTTACATATCTATGTATATATACACACACGTACACCTGTTGTCAATTCAGCATCTTGTAAAAACTGCTCTCTGTACCTGCCCTTCATCAGAATCTAAATTTCCAGACTGGGCGGTGCCAAGACTTGTGGATGAGATAAACATGTAAGAGTACACCTAAAATACAGCTAACGATACTTTTTGAGAGTAGCTTGTCGGAACATACTCTCTGATGTTGCTGCTGTGTCTGCAGGCACTGAGTGGGGCTCTGTGGACCGTGGAGCCAGGAGCGCTGCCCTGGAAATGCTGGACGCCCTCGTCAGTGGGCAGAATCAGCTGTCTTCCTAATACTCTGCAAGGTAAAAGAGAAGCGACTCACATTTGGGATCAAAGGGAAAACGTGTTGGGATTTTAAAAGTAGGAGACAATGATTTTGCACGTGTATGATACAATAAGGTGCGTATGGGTACGCCGGATTGTTCTTCCACTGACTCAGTCTCAGGCAAGGTTCTCAGGCTGATTTGATGTTTTTGTCCTTCCTTTGCAAAACAGGATGATAATGGTTACCTCGCAGGGCTGACGAATGGCTTAGAGATCATGGATGACAGACTCAGGTGTCTAAGGCAACACCGGACACACAGAAGCTCTCCATATACATTAACTAGTACACAGTTAAAGCCAAACATAACGATAACAATACATAAATACACACACTGGGCGGATGTACCTTGCAGTCTTTCCTCTTCCCCCTTCCCTCCATCTCTATCCATGGTGTAAGACGCAGTGACAAGGACAAGTCTGAGCTCCTGAGTTTTTGGCGAGTGATCATACCCAGGAAAGTGAGTGCCCACAACTGGTATCTAGTGGGCACATCACACTCTTTAAGGCAGGTGGCTTATTACGGATTGAAAAGGAAAAAACCCGAGTTGGTCAAGATTTCTGTAGAAGTTACCTAGTCGATGTAAGCAGAAAATCCGGCCACATTTCCATGAGTGTTCCAGTTCATCCTCCCCAGCCAGAATCTAGAAGAACTCAGGTAACTTTGATAAACTGTCCCCCAGTAAGTTGGCTGAGTGAGTGAAAGAAAAGCTTGCCTTCATTCCCAATCCATATCCTCCATCTTTGAGAAAAATAAATAATACATGATCCTCCCTACACAGGGAATGGGGTGAGATGGGAAGATGCACCTAAGCAGCTGACCAGCGATAAGCACTGCCCGCCCTCGCTGTGTTCTGGGATGAAGACAGACACTGCTGCTCACACGTAGTGAATGTGAAGGCAAGAGGTGGCCTCCACCGTTCCTGCAATTGTTACATGTGCAACGCCCTTCTCAGGACGAGCTGAATTTGCTTCTCGCAAATTAAAAGGCGCATGAGTACTGGAATGTCTCAGTATTTCCTCAGACACCATAACAAGGGAAGTGACCTCTCAGTGAAGGACTGCGCTCTGCGTCCATACTCTGGCTGGGCAGGTGCGTTCAGTCCAAATGTACTGACTGTATCAAGGCAGGTCAGGGGTAGGCGCTTCGAAAACCCACCGCAGAGAACTTCCACCAACCAGCCCCCACCTCAGATGGAGGGATCTTCTTGTCCACTCGCCGCATTCAGCCAGCAGACTCTGGGTCTGAGAGTTCACTTTCCCTTCAAATAGCATTTCCTCCACCTCCCAGAGTAACCGCTGCACGGTCTGTGTGCTGGCTTCATCAAATTCCTGAAGCAGAAATGCACATTAGTTACAACACTAAAAGTGATGGAAACTCGGCCTTCTCAGTCAATGCTACTTATACATTTAATGTGACCCACGATGTAGGCAGGCGCATCACACGGTGAAAAGGTGTCAGACACACCCTGTTCCAGCTGTCACCTTTCTGAGAAATCCCATCTCATTCTGAGCCTAGATTCTTTTACTGTTAAATAGACAAAACTTCTACCACAGGAGTTACGAGACCCGAGATTTCACACAGAAGCAGGTATAGGTGGAGGTATCCACACTGCCATAGAGGTCGGTGTAGACACACAGACACGCCCACATCTGTGTGTCTGCGCACACATGCAGCCACGGGTCCCTCACAGAGCTGTGCCTGACACCCCTAAGCAACCTGCAAAACACAAGATGTTTTTTCCTTCTGATGATGCCACAGAAAAGGAAATTACCTTTGTAGAAAGGGCCACTAACCTCCTTAAATCAATGAACTGGAAAAAAATGTTTTTTAATCCCTAGTTATCCTAAGAAGTCCGGTTAGTAGGGTAAGGCCTGAGTACTGATTTCTCCTCTGGCTTTCGGAGATTCTTGCACTTGGCTGCAGGGAACTGGAGATGAGAAAACCTCTCAGCCTCCCTAGATGGTCTCATCTGGGAGCAACTCTCCTAGAGCTTGAAGCCAAGGTGAGATCCCCACTATGTGGGTTTCTAGGAGCACAGGAATCTCCACAATTCACAGGGAAACCGTACACTCAGTCAGACGCACCTGTCTGCAGATAGTCAGTCCAGGTCGATTTTCATAGAATGCTATTTGTTATTTTCTGCTCTCAAATTGATAATAAACCAGATTCCCAGATTACAGGGAATTTGAATTATTTCTTTTAAAATACAAATAAAAGGAACATTAATAATAATATTTGTCTCCCAGGAGGCGACTGGGTGGCTGGGGCATGGGAAAGGGCTCACTTTCATTTTTCTACCCTTTCGCACTCTGTTTCTTTTGCAAATATTTCCCATCAATAAGTAAATACATTTTTTAAATTAAAATGAAAAGCAATTATAGGGTCTGGGTCTGGAGTATTTTTAACTCTATAAATGGAATTTGTATGAATTTCCCTGGTAATTCCATTGAATGTTGCACTAAAAGAATCCTACAATTTAGGCAGAATGAAGCAGTGGTGTGAGCCTTCTACCAAGAAAGGCAAGCTTGAGGGGTGGCAGTGAGTGGGCACCAGGGCGAGGAAGGAGGCAGCTGCCCCTAAGTGAGGGAGGCAGGTGCGTGCATGAAAGGTTCCTCCAAGCAGTGCTGAGCTGAGTCCCTTCCAGACCCCTTCCACTGCCTGCTCCCCTGAGAATCACAGCTGTATAGCTACAGGCAAAAGCAGATTCACGTGTGCTATGGGAGTGGAGAATCACTTTTAAAGAAAGCAAAGAGGCCAGGCACAGTGGCTCACGCCTATAATCCCAACACTTTAAGAGGCCAAGGCAGGAGGATCACCTGAGATCAGGAGTTTCAAAACAAGCCTGGCCAACATGGTGAGACCCCCGTCTCTACTAAAAATACAAAAATTAGCTGGGCATGGTGGCGTGCACCTGTAAAACCAGCTACTCGGGAGGCTGAGGCAGGAGAATCGCTTGAACCAGGAAGGCGGAGGTTGCAGTAAACGTCCATCCTGGAGATTGCGCCACTGCACTCCATCCTGGGCAACAGAGCAAGATTCTGTCAAAAAAAAAGAAGAAGAGAAAAGAAAAGGAAGGAAAGAAAAACAGCACAAACGAGGTAAAACAGAACACCCAAGGTGCTGCAGCCAGGTGGGCATCACAAAAGGCTGTGTCCTGGGATTCTCAGAGACCCTTGGACGGAGGAGCCAGTGAGTTCCTCGACAAGCTGAGCTGGGGCCCTAGAAGCAGAGCTCACCCAGCCAGAATCCCAGGCTCACACAGACAAAAGCAGGACAGAGGCAACAGCTCCCCCAGGGATAGGAGGTGAAGGTGAAATATCTGACGGGGAATATTGGCGATGTGGGGTGGGGGGTGGGGGGTCTCTAATCTTAGTGACTCTCACAACTTTGACTTCTCCAACAGTTTTTGCTTATTCAAGTATTTAGTTGTCCGGGTTTGTCCTGAATTTCTGGCCAGGGATACCACCTAAGAAGCCACAGGGACACACCGGAGACCTGGCTACAGGCTGGAAAGAAGCAAACTGCCAGCAGCTAAGACGGGCCAGGAGATCACGAGTGTGACTTTTCTCCATAGTTAGCGATCAATTGTTTTCACATGTAACATGTACATGCTTGTATATGTATGTACATGTATGTAAGCAGTAGGTCATGTTTTTATAATTGGTAAAAAAACATTGAACATAAGGAAGCAATTCTCCACCATAAATTGTAATTAGAAGATGATCCAAACTATTCCAAGACCTACGTCATCTCTCCAGGAATAAATGGAGCCCCTCTCCGTGGACGAGCCGGCGGTGGAGCTCTGCGTGGCTGACCCAGACCAACAGGTGTGGCCTCCCGTGGCTGTGCAGCTTCCGCTGGAGGAAAATGATGGCGGGGACTCGCTGCGGGAATGAACACAGGCAAGGAAACCACAGTTACTGGAAGGGCCTGGACTGCTAAAGCGGCCTCACTTCTCTGAGGCTGCTTGCTCTTTCTTTCATTAAATATATTTGTTAATTTCACAGTATACGAATTAGGAAATATTTTTACAGTGTGACGTTTACACTAGGCTAAAAACATCAGTGCGTTTTACTATTAGAAATGTATCTAATCACTGATTTTGCTTCCCACATTGGTTAGGGCATCTTGGGATTCTGTAATCTGAAGCAATGAACAAGATGAATTCTTACCAGGTATACTTATCAATGGCTTTCTGCACATTTCTTGTAAAATGAGTAGGTAAAGGATCTTTGCTTCTCACAGAAAAACTAGGCCTTCTACATCCTTCCGACAGTCCTCTTCTGGAATAAAATAAACATGGAAAGTCTCCCTAATGTAATAACATAGTTTTATTCATTAAGACTTTTACAATTTCCTTTTTGTATACAGCTCCTCCTCTTCCGCCACATTCCTCCAAACCCACCTGTGCATAAGTTTGTGCGCGCGTGCACACACACACACACACAGATACACAAACACACTTGCGCGCACACGCACACACACACACATACCCCACATCCTCAAGAAACTGAGGCTTAGGACCTTGTCATTTTCCTTTTTCTTTCCTTTCTTTCTTTTTTTTTTTCCTGAGACGGAGTC
The DNA here is from genome assembly GCA_028533165.1 of Leontopithecus rosalia. Taxonomy (NCBI): domain Eukaryota; kingdom Metazoa; phylum Chordata; class Mammalia; order Primates; family Cebidae; genus Leontopithecus; species Leontopithecus rosalia. Next base: position 171,516,948 of record CM052650.1, on the reverse strand, counting down.
TCGCCCTGTTGCCCAGGCTGGAGTGCAGTGGCATAACCTCAGGTCCCTGCAACCTCCACCTCCTGGGTTCAAGCGATTCTCCTGCCTCAGCCTCCTGAGTAGCTGGGATTACAGGCGCCCACTACCGTGACCAGCTAATTTTTTTTTGTATATTTAGTAGAGACGGGGTTTCATCATGTTGGCCAGGCTGGTCTCGAACTCCTGACCTCGTGATCCACCCGCTTTCGCTTCCAAAAGTTCTGAGATTACAGGCCACTTGTCCCAGTCCATTTTTTATTTTTCTTAAAATCAAGGTTTCCATTAACCTATGTGCACCTTTATGTGAACTAAAAGCAACATCAACTTTTTGTGACTTAGGCAGAGAAGTGAAAGTTGCCCCCAAACAGTTCACAGTATTTCAGGAATTTCAGCTCCCCGTTGTCCCTTGACCAGGCCCCTTATACTTGCAAAACCCAACAAACCCTCCAGTAAAAACATCATTAATCCCATGTTCACTAAGAAACATCAAATTCTTTCAGCTCACCTAGAAGCCTCACAGACATCTAACTCGCTTTAGTTCAGCACTGCTGTTTGTTATTTCTAAATAAAAGGTGTTCCTTCTGTTTTAGTTCCCCACTTAACATCTCGATGTTAAATACACTATGAAGCCTAACTGGTGTAGCACAGTTCCTGTTAATCATTGAAATGTCCTTTCGATGAACCGCTTAAAACATTTATTTCCTCTAGTCAAAATATCTTCCTAATGTTTAATAATCAACAACTTCTGTTCTTTAATAGAAATCTTATTTTCCCTTACAAATAAAACATATATTAACATAAGATATGGTAATGAACTAGGAAAAACTTCAACTTTTAATGTTTCTAATAAGGACACCACTGAAGCATGCATTTTTTAAAAGTTTGCTTTTGCTTTCAATTATAATGCTACCTAACTGATCTCCACTCACTGCAACCTCTACCTCCTCTACTCAGGCAATTCTCCTGCCTCAGTCTCCTGAGAAGCTGGGATTACAGGAGCGTGCCACCATGCCAAGCTAATGTTTGTATTTTTAGTAGAGACGGGGTTTCACCATGTTGGTTGGGCCGGTCTTGAACTCCTAACCTCAAGTGCTCCATCTGCCTCAGCCTCCCAAAGTACTCGGATTACAGGCATGAGCCACCACGCCCGACCAACAAAGGGAATTTTTAAAAACAAATTTATTACCATTTACAGATTAGCAAGAACCTCTGCCTTCCACAGATGTGCCTTGTGCAAGAGAGAATAATAGAATTATATGGTGTTTTTTCTTCTCCTTATTGTTTATATATCTTAAGTACCCCAGGTAACTCTGAGAATAAAGGTGTGAAAGGCCCTCAGAGAAAAAAATACAGACAGGCTTGATGCTAACAAACCGTTTTACCTTTAGCCCTGTTCGGTTGCTTTCAGGCCATTAATTATTTCTTGCTTACATGTGACTCAATAACCTTACAGGGAAACATACAAATACTAACAACATAAAATAACAATCAACTACAAATGACATCGAATAGATTGGTTTGGAACAGTAAGAAACGCATACTGGTCTCTGAGTTAACATGTGACTGAGAAAGAATGTTAAATTCCGCATGATGAACTAACCAACACATTGTGCTTTTACGATACTCATTATAGAATAATCATAGGGGTTCAAATTTGCTCTGCCACTGAGGCTTCAAGCAAGTCACTTTCCTCTCCTCAACGCAGTGTCCACATCTGTAGACAAAGTACATGAATATTTAATCAGTGCTAGATAAAGCAGGTTTACCTGCTCACTGCTTCTATTATTGTTATATTATTATTATTAATTATTATTATTATTTCACGCAGGGTCTTGCTGTGCTGCCACTAGAGTGCAGTGGCAGGATCATGGCTCACTAAAATCTCAACCTCCAGGCCTCAAGTTAGCTTCCCACCTTCAGCCTCCCCGGTAGCTGAGACTACAGGTGTCTACCACCACGCTTGGCTTTGTAATGTTTTGTAGAGATGGGTTCTCGCTATATTGCCCAGTCCAATCTTGAACTCCTGGGCTCAAGTGATCCTCCTGCCTTGGCCTCCAAAGCTGCTGGGACTACAGGTATGAGCCACCGCACCTGGCCTGTCACTGCTGTTATCATCATCACAGGCTACTCTATGAAGATGCTGTGTTCTGGTTTCTTTGGACCTCCCGTAACGCTTCGTGTTATATAGCTCTTTTCACGTTTTAACGTTTTGTTGTGACCTTGACACCTTATTCATCTTTTAATCTAAGCACCCGAAATCACACTCATCACACAAAAGATGCCCACTGTTGAAAGAATCAACAGGCAAAGAAGAAATTAGCAACTCAAGTGCAGAATTCACTTTCACTATCGAATCGCTCTGAAGTTTTATGCCTGAAACGTAGGATTACATTGTGACTGGATATGAAAATAGTCCCCAGATTCGAGACATATTGGATGTTTTACTAGTTCAAAACTCACAGCCCTTCTTTGGGGAGCTGATGTTCCATCCAATGGTTTTCACCTCCAAATGGAGCGTCTGCTCTGCTCAAGACCACCTTTCCTGTTCTAGCTCCTCCTCTGCCTTTGTGCAACGTCAGAGCTAAATTCAGAATGGGACGCATGCCAGTTTGTTTGGTTTTCAATGAATAATTTCTTCCTCTAGGAAATCACTCTTTTTCAGGGGAAAGGGTGGAATGAATGTCTTTTCAAATTAAGAAGAAAATTATTTACAAAACAGAGGAACTCATGTCACTTCACAACACATCATATCCTTTCCAGGACCAGGCTTCCCACTGTCTTGGATGCAGAGCTGAGGCCACACGTCCTGGGATGCAGGGAAGGGGGAAATGGGAAGGTGGGTAACAGCCACACAAATTATTATGAATTGGATGCCTTAAAACTCCCCTACTTCCGGTCGGGCGCAGTGGCTAACGCCTGTAATTCCAGCACTTTGGAAGGCTGAGGCAGGCCGATCACCTGAGGTCGGGAGTTCAAGACGAGCCTGGCCAATATGGAGAAACCCCATCTCTACTAAAAATACAAAAATTGGGCCAGGCGCGGTGGCTCACGCCTGTAATCCCAGCACTTTGGGAGGCCGAGGAGGGTGGATCACGAGGTCAAGAGACCGAGACCATCCTGGTCAACACGGTGAAACCCCGTCTCAACTAAAAATACAAAAAATTAGCTGGGCATAGTGGCGCGTGCCTGTAATCCCAGCTACTCAGGAGGCTGAGGCAGGAGAATTGCCTGAACCCAGGAGGCGGAGGTTGCGGTGAGCCGAGATCGCGCCATTGCACTCCAGCCTGGGCAACAAGAGCGAAACTCCGTCTCAAAAAAAAAAAAAAATATATATATATATATATATATATATACAAAAACTAGCCAGGCATGGTGGTGCATGCCTGGAACCCAGCTTCTTGGGAGACTGAGGCAGGAGAATCGCTTAAACCCGCGAGGGAGAGGTTGCAGTGAGCCAAGATTGTGCCATTGCACTCCAGCCTGGGCAACAAGAGTGAGACTACGTCTCAAAAAAAAAAGAAGCCTCCTCTATTTCCACACCATTTCTCCATCTTTTTTCTTCTCTGCCCCTCCCCTCTGTGACTCCTTTTGAGCAATCTTTTTGAGCTTCAGAGTTCAGTGTAATAACATACAAACTTGACCACACAATTCACACAAAAAAACAGCTGAACAGGAATTCAAGCCCATATTTCAATGACTACCCAAGAGAACAAAAGAGACAGGAATGGAGTTTCTTCTGGGGCCCAGGCCACTGACCCGCATGTCTCTCCGGGATCACAAGTTATTAACCTCATGAATTAAGAGCAAAGCCTACAACATTCCTTTCTTTTTCTTCCACATTTTCTTTTAGTTCTTTGGTCTCTCTGTTTTCTAACCAAGAATTGTACAGATCCTCCAGGCATGATGTTGAACCTCTTTAATCCCTGTGTAAATTACGGACTAGGATATATCCTACGCGGTCTAAGAAAGTCTGCACAACTTACCAGATGCATCCTACAAGGGACTGAAAACTTGAATGTGGTGGCCTGTCTACGAAGCTTCTATTACACAATACATAGACATGCAGGTTCTACACTAGTCCCCGTCCATGCTCTTTAAGTGTAGCAAGGCTGCTGATGTGGGGACAGGACCCAGGGCTTCGTAGGGTGGACTGAAGGGCAGACGCTAAACTATAGTGCACTCATTTGCTGGTGCACGGAGGTCATGGGGGAGTTCGAATCTCCATGACTCCATTCCAGTCAGGGAAAGAGTTATTTTTTTAGGTTGCTTCTTGACAGGCCGCAAAGCTCTGCCACACTGCTGTGTAGAAATTCTAATGTCAAACACTGACAGCAGCTTTCAGAATCTTCTATTCCTAGTTGACATAAGCAGTGTACTCTAAAGTGCAGGCTGGTTTTCTGGACACACAGGGGCACTCCAGGGTGGCCATGGGAAGCCGCTCCTCAACAAGCAACACTCACACCCCCCTGACCCAGACCAGCAAGTCCCAGGCGCGGCCGCGGCGACGGAGGAGTCCCTTTGGCGTGAGCCGTGCCCCGGCAGGCCGGACGACTCCCAGGTGCCCGCAGGGAAGTCCGGGCCAGACGCAGCGGGCCCGGGCAGAGGACACCGCGCACGTCGTCCGCGGAGGGGCCAGAAGGCGAGCCCCGCTGCGGACGAGACTCACCCGATCACGATCAGCCCCAGGCCTGTGCTCGCGGAACCCGCGCCGGGCCCCGCGCTAGGCTCGGGCACCGTCAGGGAGGGGCACCGCGCACGGGCCCCACGCGGGCAGCCGGTCACGCGCGCCCGCGGCCCCCGCAAACCCCGGGCCGGGGCTCCCCGTCCGCCCGAGCCTGCGCCCACCGCGCTGCTGGCCCAGCTCAGGCGGCCCGGGCGCGCCCGGGGTCCGCGAGGCTCGTGCGCCCCTTCCCTCTCCAGATCCTCCCCACGCCCGCGCCCGGCGCCGCCTCCGCCCCCGCCCTGCGCTGCGCCCTCGCCGGCCCGGCCCCCACCCGCTAATCCAGGCTGCGCCCGCCCACCCCGGCTCCCCGCTGGGCGCGCCTTCCCAGCTCCCTGCCGGGCGGGTTCCCAACCCAGGGCCGCTCCCCGCGCACAGCGCGGCCTCCCCACGCCTTCCGGGGTCTCCGGGCCGGGCTCTGCGGCAGGTGCTGGCTGCCCTTCCCTCTTCCAAATCGGATTTCACCCACCTAAGAAGGAAAGAAGAGCCACAGGACCATCGCCTGTCCCCGCCCCATCCAAGGCTGCGGACGCCGGGCTGGGGCGGGGAGTGGGCGACTGAGGTTGACAAGTGAAGCCTGGATCGTCAATGCGAGCTCGGTGACTCCATCTACAGGAACGCAGATCTGAGCAGGCACATTCAAGACCTGGCCCTTCCACGCCCGTCCTGCCCTGCAGGCTCACACGGCCCGCGACGCCTCCGGCACACCCGGGGCTGCCTCGGCCTGCGTGGTTAACATGCGCCTGATTCCGTTTTGGAGGCCCAGGATGACACCAGGAGCAGAGCAGCTGGACTCTCCTGTGAGCCGGTGAATCCGGCAAGCCGTCATTTTCAAATGCTCAGGGAAGTAGGGGTGAGGGCGTGGAGGGGAACTGCATTTTCTGAGCCTAGTCTCAGAGGGTGGACACTGCACTAGGCATGCCTTTCCCGTAACAAACGCCCCATGTGTAAGTAATCAAGTCATTTTGTTATGCTCATAATGCACAGAATTCAGGAATACCGGCAGGTGCAGTGATTCTTCTGCTCTACGTGGGGTCGCTCAGTGGTAAACAGCTGGAGGGTGGTCTGGTCTGGAGGGTCTGAGAAGCTTCGCGACAGGGATTTTAGTAATGACAGTTCACTGAGTGTCGGTACACGTTTCATCCCGGTCAGGCCCTAGCCAGTCTCTTTTGAGAGCTGAGGCCATCTAAATTTCAACAGGTACAAATTATCTCTCCTGCTCAATATCCTGCGTTTACAGAAGTAAATCATGTCTTTCTGACTTTTTAGTAAAAAGCCCAGTTTATTTCTGATGGACCACCCCACCATACCAATAACAAAACCAGTAGTCCAGCCAGGGTGGCTCACGCCTGTAAGCCCAGCACTTTGGGAGGCTGAGATGGGGGGATCACTTGAGATCAGGAGTTAGAGACCAGCCCGGCCAGCATGGCAAAACCCCAGTCTCTACTAAAATACAAAACTTAGCTGGGTGCGGTGCTGTGTGCCTGTAATCCCAGCTACTCAAGAAGCCAAGACACAAGAATCACTTCAACCTGGGAGGCAGAGGTTGCAGTGAGCAAAGATGGCGCCATTGCACTCCAGCCTGGGCGACAGAGGGAGACTCGGTCTCAAAAACAAACGAACGAAAAAAACAGTCATTCATTGTTGAACTAAGGACACTGGGATCCTCCCTACTTTTATAAAAGTGGCAAGTGGTTATAAATTATAAAATCAATGAGATTTCAAATCCTGATACATGTATATATGTATATATGTGATGTGTGTGTCAGTGTATCCATATCTATCAGGAAAACTCATGGTATCTGAAGTCCACCCTGCCCTGCTGATATTACTTTTCTTTTTATTGTGTATAGCTTGTTTTTTCTTTTTTTTTTTAAATATAATTGCATTTTAGGTTTTGGGGTCCATGTGAAGAACATGCAAGATTGTTGCATAGGTACACACATGGCAGTGTGATTTGCTGCCTTCCTCCCCATCACCTATAACTGGCATTTCTCCCCATGCTGTCTTTCCCCAACTCCCCACCTGCTGATATTACTTATATTGCCAGGGGCGGGAAGATGGACATGACAGGGAAACAAAAGAAAGCAGCCTGGTGTGATGGCTCACACCTGTAACCACAGTTGCTTTGGGAGGCCAAGGTGGAAGGATCACTAGATCCCAGGAGTTCAAGACCAGCCTGGGCAACAGAGCAAGACCCTGCCTCAAAAAGAGAAGTAAAAATCAAACACAAAGTCATTTAAGATGCAAACATAGGCCAACTGCTTTTACTTTTATATATATTATTTTACATATATTCTTACATATATTATTTTACATATATTACTTATACCCATAGTAGGTAGATACTATTACCACTATTTTGTTGATGAAAATACTGATGACAGAGACTTTAAGTAGCATGTTCAAGGTCACACAGCTAGGATGTATATGTGTGAATATGTCCCAGATATCTATTTTCCCATAACAATCACCCCAAATGTAATAGATTAAATCCACAGCCATTTTGCTATGCTCATAATCCACAGAATTCAGGAATTCCAGCAGGTTGAGCGATTCTCCTGCTCCATGTGGGGCTGCTCAGTGGCATATAGGTAGAGGGTGGCCTTGTCTGGAGGGTCTGATAAGGCTTCACTCACGTGTCTATACCACGCAGTGGGGAGTGGCTAGAAGCGTGGCCTCAGATGGACCCTCTCTCATGCGGCCTCCACACTTCTCCAAGGAGCCCCCTCCAGCAAAATAGTCAGAATTTCTACACGGCGGCTTAGGGCTCCAAGAGAGCAAGGTAGGAGCTGCCAGCTCTATTCAAGGGCACCCGGCAGTGTCTCCTCCATGTACTCCATGATCAAAGCAGTCGCAGAATGAGAGAGTTGGAAAACAGATCCCCACCTCACAATAGGAAGAACCGACGGCCCTCTTTAATCTGCCATAACCCTCCTCTGGCCACACGTCATTTACACTGCTCCACAGGCACGATCCACCCAGCTCTCTCAAGATGCTTAGAAGTTTCGTCATCTAAAGCACCCCCACATGTGGATGAGGCTTCTGCTTGGGGTATTTCCTTTACATCTGAAGACCTGTGAACTAAAGAGAGAAGGCAGCAACCTTCCCCACATCCAGCCGACAATGGTGAGACAGAGCCAGGACAGCAGCCATGGGCACCTGTCCAACAGGAGGGGCAGCAGAGCCACACAGCAGCCACTGAGGGCTGCAGCAGGCCGGGCGGCCTGTGCCTTGAGGACTCACGTCTGCTCCCTGCCTTCTCCCCAGCCCTTAGCTCTGTCCTCTGGGCTCTTGCTTCTACCCTCTGAGACTTCCTCAGGGATAAGAAATGGCCAAAGTTTGCAGCTGAGTAGCCTCCCTGCTTTCTTCCAGAGAAGGCTGGCGAAGGAGCTCCAAAAATCTGCGGCCTTTTTAGTTCAAGCCAGGGGTGCTTCCATCACTCTGCTGCCAATACAGTTCTCTTAGAACCTTGTGTTTTCTTTGAATTTTGTCAGTTTAGCCCTTCCATTATTTTATCAGCGTTCACCCCTTCCGTTAGTCACAAACCACAATGGCTTCTCTGAGATGGGCCCTTGGTCCACGTTTGACATACATGTGGGACAACTCTCTGATGATTTTTTTAAAGTCCTGTTGTTTATCCTAGAGGATCTATGAGATGCCCCTAAATATGACATCTTAATAAGACAAACCTTTGATTTCACCTTTCCCACTGCCTAGGATTTGATCTTTGCACAGAGGCCATTTTTCAGTTTTGCGCAGAGAGACTGTGATGGTCAAAGTTTCATGAACCCACCAAGTCCTGACTTTTATATTTCCTATGACTTCTGTTCAAAACCTGAACAGTTCCTTAATTCATTTTTCTCTTCTCTCAAATTTCAAAACCTAAAACTATGTTGCTTGCTTAAAGATTAAAGTGATAAAATCTTCACGTTGGATTGGTTTAGATCACCACTGTCCAGTAGAAATATGTGAATACAAACAATTTTAAATCTTCTAGGATCCGCATTTATAAAGTGAAAGACACAGGGACAACTAATTGTAATGATCTATTTTATTTAATCTAATATAGCTAAGATATTATCATTTTAATATAAAATAGTAATGAGATTATTTTACATTTTTTTGTAGTAAGTTTTGAAATCCAGTGTGTATTTTACCCTTATATTTCATGCATCCAACAAAGCTCTAATATCCAGTATCTTTAAAAAACTTAAAAACAGATTTGCAAGGAAAAAAAAACAACCCCATAAACAAGTGGGCAAAGGGCATGAACAGACACTGTTCAAAAGAAGACATATATGTGGCCAACAATCATATAAATCATGGTTCAACATCACCTATCATTAGAGAAATGCAATTAGAAACCAATGAGATACCATCTCACACCAGTCGGAACAGATATTCATAAAACGGCAAAAGCAACAGACCCTGGCAACTGGGACTGGAACAACTTCACTGACTCTCCTGGGTCTCCAACCTGACCTTTCTCCTTGGAGACTTGTGACTTGTCAGCCTCCATAATCAATCAGCTGAGTCCTTGTAATAAATCTCTTTATGCAGATACACAGAGATACAGATTTTGAGGTAGACATAGATCTCCTATTGGCTCTTTCTCTGGAGAAACCTAATACAATGTTATTTGTACTTAGTGCACATGACTTTCTATCTTTCCTTGATTATTTAAACCCTCATTGAGAACTGAGAAGTATATCGCTCTTTCTATCTTATTAAGTGTTTTACATTTTAATGGTAAGGACCCTGGCACCAGTAATTATAGTCAGTAAATAGGAAACCTCAATTCCTGAAGTAATAGGGTCTGCCTTGGCCTACTTTAGAGAATTCATTAGGATAAAATAAATGATATAGGCTGGGCACAGTGGCTCAGCACTTTGGGAGGCCAAGTGGGGACGATTTCTTGAGCTTGGGAGTTCAAGACAAGCCTGGGCAACACAGTGAGACCTTATCTATATAAAAAAAAATTAAATGGCTTGGTGTGTTCACACAGATCTGTAGTCCCAACCACTTGAGAGGCTGAAGTGGGAGGGCTGATTAGAGTCCAGGAGACGGAGGCTTCAGTAAGCTGTGGTGATGCCACTGCCCTCCAGCTGTGTGGACAAAGCAAGACACTGTCTCAAAAACATAAGTGGTCTTTGTGATTATGTGATCACCCTCTGAAAATTAACTAGTAATATAAATACAGAATTATTCCAAAAATGAAGTGATCACCCTCTGAAAATTAACTTGTAATACAAAATACAGAATTATTCCAAAAATGAAGTGGTCTATGTGATTATGCGATCACCCTCTGAAAATTAACTAGTAATATAAATACAGAATTATTCCAAAAATGAAGTGGTCTTTGTGATTATGTGATCATCCTCTGAAAATTAACTAGTAATATAAATACAGAATTATTCCAAAAATGAAGTGGTCTTTGTGATTATGTGATCATCCTCTGAAAATTAACTAGTAATATAAATACAGAATTATTCCAAATATGAAGTGGTCTATGTGATTATGTGATCACCCTGTGAATATTAACTAGTAATATAAATACAGAATTATTCCAAAAATGATAAGCAACATTGGCCTCCTCTAAAAATGGAGCTGATTTCAAATGCGGGCTCTGCCTTGCCCTAGCCATGCTTCGAACAGATGTTAGCTAAAGCAAGGCTAATAATATCATCTTCCTTGTGTGAATGAGACACAAATTTTGCAAAGTGCATATAGATAGATAATAAATTGTAAGTTAAATTATTCTTTTTTTCGGCATTTAAAGCATTGAGTTACTTAAACTGGGTTTTTCTTTTAATGTTAGGTGGAGTAGTAGCCAGTTCATTTTAATATTATGCACTATAATATGTAAAAATTACATATCATCTTTCATATGTATCCAGTATGAGCAGTCCTGGCTTACATGGGTATCATGTAAACTCAAAGTTGAACATATCAGAACGGTGTCCTTGCTCTGCAAATACACACATAACACATACAACTCTGTCATCTCTCTGACCACAGAGCTTCTCCAGTGCCTAGATGGTGATTCCTAGCACTGCTTAGTCCATTTGGGCTGCTGTAAAGAAATACCACAGACCGGGTGATTTATCAACAATAGAAATGTATTAGGTTGGTGCAAAAGTAACTGCAGGTTTTGCCATTACCTATTTCCCACGGATCTGAAGGCTGGGAAGTCCAGGATCAAGGTGGCAGCAGATTCAGTGTCTGGGTGCCTTCTAGCTGTGTCTCCACAGGGCCAGAAGGGTGAACAAGCCCCCTAGGACTCTGCAATCAAGACCTAATCGCCTCCTAAAGGCCTCACCCTGAGTGCCACTTCACTGCAGACAGCTTTCAACCTATGGATTTGGGGGAATATGAATATTCAGACCACACCAAATGCCATTCTCCAATAGAGGGAACAGGGCTCCTTGGAGAAGTGGCTGATTCTGGGGCTGGGGCAGGGAAATACAAGATGCACCTGGAGCGTCTTATACTGCCAGACTGTAGGAAAGTGCTCAAAAAACAAAAACAAAAATAACAAAAGAATGACAGCATGTCACAGGAGCCAACGAGCAGGAGTCCCAAGCGGCCAAAGCTGGAACTACCTGAGTAACAAGTCAAGTCACGCACTACCGCATTATAACTAAGGTACAATAAATTTCTCTGAGCCCATACTGAGAGAAACAGACGAACGAATGGGAAAGAAGAGGTGGATTTCCTACAGAAGAAGTCCACACCAGTGATGTGTATTTCCCCTTTCCAGGAGGCGGGCCTCACACCTTCTTCTCCCAACTTGAGTGCAGCTTGACTCCAAGAGTGCAGGGTGGAAGCAGGGCGTGACTTCACAGGGGGAGTCTGACAAGCACTCCCAGAGCCAGGTGGTCAAGGCTGGCACCATCCGCCATGCGTCATGTTGACATGCACCCTTGCGATGAGGCGGTGAGACCAGCACTTCCCCTCTGTGGCTCCCCATCAAGCCCACAACCCCAGTCTCACCATAACGAAAACACAGGCGAACCCCAGTGGAGAGGCATTCCACAAAACATGTGACCAGAACTCCTCTAAACTGTATTGGTCATCAAAACGAGAAAGTCTGAGAAAATGTCTCAGGCCAGAGGACACCGAGGAGGTGTGACAAACCCACATAATGTACAGTGGACCCTGGAAGAGCAGAAGAGCACCAGGGAAAGTGGGCTCTTACTGAAGCAGATGACCCTCCATCATGCGGCGGACCTCATCCGATCTCTGAAATCCTCTGGTTCACTATTTGCAAATTCACCTATTTGCTAAAATATAATTGCAACCCCTGAAGTAATCTGTCACCTCTGCAGATTTTGGACTTACCACGCCTCCACAATCACATGAACCAATTTTTAAAAATAATCCTTCTCCCTTTCCACATACACAAACACACCACACACACACACACACACACACACACACACTCTCACACTCACTAACTCATCCTGTCCAATCTGCTTCTCTGAAGAACGTGACTAGTACTCTGGTGAAATTGGAATAAAATGCGGAGTTTAGCTGATGGTAATGGACTGATGTTGGTTCATTAGTTGTGACACCTGTACCAGAATAATAGGGAGCTGCTTTCTTGTAAATCTAAACCTGCTCTAAAATAGTCTGTTTTAACGATGCTTGCATTAACCTGCTATACACATTTAAATATATTTTACAAGTTAGCAACTTCCTTCAGAGAAGACTAATAACACAATATCATGTTTTACTGATGCCCTGCCTCCTGAAAGGGGGAGATACACACCACTCTTGCAGATGTGTATCTACATCTGCAGGACAGGTGCTGAAATTTACAAGTATATTGTTTTAAAATGAGTCCAGGAAATTGTAATAAAGAATATGATACTAAATAACAGGATTTTTCTTCTATGAGAATTTTCTAGGAATAGCCTACATAAACCACGATACAGCTCTAGATTGGGACTGAAAGTGAAATGCTGGCATGTAATATCGTCAGAAAGCCACCAGAGGTCAACATTTCCCCTCTTTCATCACTATTCAAAAAAAAACTTTCCCAGATTGATGTCTTTTTGGTAAGATTTAGGATTTGCTGAATTTTCATACCAGAATAGATGGAGAATCCCGTTTACATCAGAAGTCACCATTCCAGCGAACAGTAGCTGGTACACACCGCCAACAGAAAATATGACAACGAACGTGCTCGAGGGATGGGGTGCTTTCCTCCGACAGGCACCTGGGCCAAGACAAATGCACCTTTCTCGGAAACCTCACAAGCACCACCTGAACAAAGCCTCCAGCCACCTGAAAGGTGGTCACTCTTTCATGCAGAGAAAAACAGGCCAGCAACATTCAGTGAATTCCTAAGGCTACACAGCTTTCTCCAGATCAGTCCAGTCTGGCTTTAAACGTTTAGCTTTCCAAGATTTATCTCAAATCCAATCTGCTGATTTCTGTTAAAGTTTCTTTCATTATCGGGCTGTTTTAAACCCAGCAAATGTGTTCTAACGCGGAATCCACTAACATGTATTGAACATGTACCACGTGGCAGGCCCTGTTTTAAGCACTTGATCTGTATCGGTGTATTTGAGCTTCACAGTCATTCTTGGAAGCGGGCACTACTCTTGGTGCCATTCTGCCGTGAGAAAACTCAGGCAGAGAGGTGGATGGAAAGGCAGAGGCACCTTGTTAGGCTGTGGGCAGCCTGGCTAGTTCAGCACCACACCTCCAGCCCTGCAGGGCACAGCCCCACAGCTCTCCACAAATCGTACAGAGATGCTTAAGCTCCCATTACATGGCAAAGATGAGCAAGACACTTCAAAATTGCTATGAATGTTGTATCCAAAAAAAGAAGATGAAAAATACTTAGACTTTTAACATGAAGAGCATAAAAAGCCTAGAAAGTCCTAGGCAATCAATGAGGTCCACAAGCTTATAGAAAATTGTAGAAAAATATAGAATTAGTACATTATTCAACATGAAACACCCAAGTTCTAAAAGGGAATAATTATTAGGTAGGATTGTATGAAATTGTCCATGTTATACTATTTGAACCAGAGAAACAGAAATTTCATTGTTTCAACTTAATATAATGAATAAATGGGTTCAATGACATTCTTTAGTATCCAATATTTCTTACTTTTACACATTCGTTTACTGTATCAGTATAAAGTGAAAAAAAGAAAAAACAATCTAAAAACTTTTACAAAAATTTTGATAATCAGTCTTTCAAAATAAAAATAACTATCCAAATATATTCTATGAAGAGTTCAACTGGGCAAAGTGCAACATCAGTAAAGCCAAATTTTCCAGAAATGTGTTTTTGAATGTCTGATGTATTCTTTTAAAGAGCACAGCAGAAAACAGACTTTGTAGTAAGCGCTAGACCACTATTGTACATTATATTTTACGTAACTGAATAAGATACAATTGATCCTTATTGTTCTCTGGTTCACTCTCTGCGAATTCACCTGCTTGTTAAAACACATTTGTAAGCCCCAAATCCACACGTGTAGTGCCTCCATGCCCCTCCGCACACGTGCAGAATGATGACACAGCCGAGTCGAGTGTGTGCAGACGCACGAGGTGACCCTGCCTTGTTTCAGCTCTCCCACTGTAAACGAGTGTGCACTTCTGTGGGTCTATTCAGTGCCGTGACAGGTGTTACAAACTGCTGTGCTTTGGGTTGGCAATTTGGCTGTGTGAAGCGGTCTTGGAGTGTTGTGCTGAAGCTGTCGGGTGTTCCTAAGTGGTGTGCCTTAGGAAGGGAGTATGTGTGTTGATCCGCTTTCAGGCACGAGGCACAGAGAGTGCTGTCCGTGAGTTCAGTGTTAGCAAGTCACCACCACGTATTAAATAAGGTGTCTTTAAATAGGAGCGGCATTAGACAAGATCAGGTATTATTAGTTGACAAAAATGTTGAGACTGGAGGCTCCCAGGAAGCTCGCCCTGTATTTCCTCTAGGGCTGTGGTTCAGCATCCACTGCATCATGGTTTCTGGTGACTTCACAGAGCATGAGCACCAGGGATCATGAGAACTGATTTCCTCTACCGCCACTCATATTTACACATTACAACACAGTGTCTTCATAGATCTATTACTAAACGTCACAACATACAGATGGAACTGCAGAACACTAGAATTGGGGGACTGCATGGCTTTTGTGTGAAATACACAATCTAAAGTGAAGAACGTGAGAGCAGCGGCGAAGGGCGGGGGCCGCTATCTGGGGTTCGCGCTGCAGTCTGCTTGTCAGATCAGAATTGAATTCAGTGGTTGTCAAATTCAAACATGAGCAGAATCACTGGAGGCCGGTGAAAATCCAAGTTGCTGGGCCCCGTCCCAGGCTCTGGGGCAGCAAGTCTACGGTGAGAACGTGGATTTCTCAGGATCCCAGGCGCTGCTGGTACTGCTGGCCCAGGATGCACTTCGAGGGCCACCACCCTGATTCATCTGTTGCACATTGTATCCTCCCAGCCCATTCCCACCTAAAATGCTGCTTGAGCCCAGGGATCGTGTCATATTGAATTGTGTCACCCCAGCCTCAGCACATAATAGACCTTTAATCAATGACTGAAAAGTAGAGGAACTAATCGAAGCCTTCATATTCCAGAAAGGAAAAAGGGAAGCCTCAGAAGGGCAGGCCTGCTGCTGCTTGGTAAAGACCAGGGAGCACAGCCCAGACTCCTGCAAACCTCCAGCACAGGAGGCTGCTAGGGTTTCTCTCGACAGCTTTAACTGTTGTAAGTAAAACCGATTCTATCTTTGGGTGGGGACACCAGCAGAACACCCTTTCTAAATGTAAACCAACAAAGCTGTCAGATGCCAGGGTAATGCATGATACCCAGGGAAAACTTAAGTCTGCTTAAAGACGCCACTTGGGAGAGCACAGAGGTTCCTCTTTACTCGGTGCTCCGGGGCTCTCGGCTGACCGAAGCTGAAAGGAGAACTCAGGCTGCCAGACACTCTCAGGATGACTGTGTTCCTGCTGTCTTTCTCAGACACCTAAAAAAGCAGGAGCCTCTTCCTCTCCCTGCTGCAGCACTTTGTACAGAGTTAGGCATGAACATGCTTCACATGCAGCTTTCTTCCTATTTTAGACCCAGAAAAATACCAGTCTAAGTCTTTGTTGCAAAAGAAGAAAGTAAAGATCATAATTGCTCACGTTTAATCTCTGAAGCTGGGATGTGTCTGTCTTCAACAGCATCTCACAATGCTAGCTGGAAGCCCTTCCCACAAAATACAAAGATCAGTCCTCCATTTCAAACTCATTAGAGTGGCTGTTTAAAAAGAGTAAATAAGTTTTGGTGGGACGTAGAGAAAAGGGAACCCTCACACATCACTGGGGAAAATATAAAATGGTGCCACTACTATGGAAAAATTATTTGGCGATTCCTCAAAAAGTGAAACGTGAAATTACCACACGATCCACCAATCCCCCTTCTTGGCATATACCTGAAATAACTAAAGACAGGGACACAGGCCAGGTGCAGTGGCTCATGCCTGTAATCCCAACACTTTGGGAGGCTGAGGTGGGTGAATCACTTGAGCCAGGAGTTTGAGACCACCTTGGGCGACACAGGGAGATCCTGTCTCTACAGGATCCACAGAAAATTTTAAAAATAGCTATGTGGTGGTATATGCTTATGTTCCCAGGTACTCTGGAAGGCTGAGGCAGGAGGATCACCTCAGCCCGGGACGTCAGGGCTGCAGTGAGCTGTGATCACGCCACTGCACTCCAGCCTGAAGGACAGAGCAGTACCCCATCTCTTAAAAAAAATGCTCACAGCAGCATCATTCACATAGCCAAACAGGGAGACAACCTGAATGTCCATCAACAGGAGAGTGGATAAACAAATGGTGGTGTATATTAATACATATAATGAAATGTTCCATCCTAAAAAGGAGAGAAACCCCGTCTCCACTAAAAAAAAAAATACAAAAAATTAGCTGGGCATGGTGGCGCGTGCCTGTCATCCCAGCTACTCAGGAGGCTGAGGCAGGAGAATTGCCTGAACCCAGGAGGCGGAGGTTGCGGTGAGCCGAGATCGCGCCATTGCACTCCAGCCTGGGTAACAAGCGCGAAACTCCGTCTCAAAAAAAAAAAAAAGAAAGACAATCTAATTCATGCTATAACATAGATGAAGCTTAAAACCATTATGCTAAGTGAAATAAGCCAGGCACAAAAGCACAAAGATTGTATGATTCCACTTATATAAGGTCCCTAAAGCAGTGAATTTCATAAGGAAACTAAAAAATAACAATAGTGAAAACAAAACCTTATAATCTGTAGCTGCTATATAATAGTTTACTGAGTGTGTTCAATATAAAACCTAGCCCCCAGCTCTGCTTGAAATGAACCAACTCCCTGTAAAGCCTACCTTATCTGTTCTCCCCACATTCTCCGCAAAGCTCCCAGGCATCTCAAGACTGTTTTTCTTACAGACCAGATGCAAGGTCACAGGGCAAGAGAACACCCAAAGAATGCGCAGTGTGTTTCTCAAACTGCTATTTTCAGATCTAACATACATCATAAGACGTATTACAAATTAAGGAACTGTTCTTGGTTCTGGCTTCTGTGAACCTGTTAGCCGCTGCGTCATCCTAGATGCATAAAAAGTAGGCTGGGCGTGGTGCTCACACCTATAATCCCAGCACTTTGGGAGGCCAAGGCGGGTGGATCACAAGGTCAAGAGATTGAGACCATCCTGGTCAAGACGGTGAAACCCCGTCTCTACTAAAAATACAAAAAATTAGCTGTGCCTATAATCCCAGCTACTCAGGAGGCTGAGGCAGGAGAGTTGCCTGAACCCAGGAGGCGGAGGTTGCGGTGAGCCGAGATCGCGCCATTGCACTCCAGCCTGGGTAACAAGAGCGAAACTCTGTCTCAAAATAAAAAAAGTCAAGCCATGTCTTTGTCAGCTGCTCAGCCTCGGGACGCGAATCCGCTGAGCTGGTGGCCACCTTAGTAAAATCCTCCTGATTCTCCCATCGGTCTCTCCAGTCTCCTGAATATTCTGTAATACCTGATTCACTATGACAAAAGGAAAAAAATCAAGCTGAAAGTTGTGTCATGCAAGAAACTTTCTTTTTGTTGATAGGCAGATAGCTACAGATAAAAGGTTAAGTATCTTCACAGGTAGCTACTCTATGTACACCTTATCTCGTGTAAAGAGCAGATTTACTGGCTGGGTGCGGTGGCTCACTCCTGTAATCCCAGCACTTTGGGAGGTTGAGGTGGGTGAATGACAAGGTCAAGAGATCGAGACCATCCTGGCCAACATGGTGAAACCCCATCTCTGCTAAATACAAAAATTAGCTGGGTGTGGTGGCACAAGCCTGTAATCCCAGCTACTCGGGAGGCTGAGGCAGGAGAATTGCTTGAACCCAGGAGGTGGAGGTTGCAGTCAGACAAGATCACACCACTGCACTCCAGTCTGGTGCCAGAGCAACAGAGCAAGACTCCATCTCAAAAAAAAAAAAGGCAGATTTACTGAGCCTAGGAGTACCTAACTGACCATTTCCCTCCCTGCTCCTTTTGTTTGGGAACAAGTGGATTCAGGAGTGAGACCATACCCTCCTTCTATCCCCTCCAGCTCACTTTTCCCCTTTAAACACCGAAGCCCTCAAAAATCTGCTGCAGCAATTTGTACAGAGTCAGGCATGAACACGCTGACTCTTTCCATTTTTGGAAAAAGGCACAGACCTATCTCCCTGGCATGTGCTTAACCTAGGCAAAATTTCTAAATTGACTGAGACCTGTCTTAGATAATTTTTGGTTTAGAAGCCACAGACATTCAGCCCACAACAATCATCTTTTCACCACTGTCTGCAACGCCACCTTTGCAACAACCCCATGGACAGACAGGTCTGTTTCTGGCTTTCCTACTGTGCTCGCAGGGTGCATTTGTTTATCCTTGCATCAGTAACACACCGTCTTAATTACTGTAGCTTTTTAATCAATTTCACATCTGTAAGAGTGATTATTGTGTTCTATGTCTCACCAGTACTTTAAGGGCACAAAAATGCCACCTGGAAAAGCAAAGACCTCAGAAATGCTGAGCAGAAAAGGCATTCTCAATAGTTGGTCTCTGCTAACAACTTTTAGGAATTTTTTTCAGCCTATGTTTTCCTTTTTACATCAGCAAAAGGGTGACATGATTTTTAAAACTGATTAAATTTAAACAATCTATTACAATAAGAATTAAAATTCTCAATGAGAAAGTATTGTTAACATTTTTCTTTGTAGTGGAATGTAAAATGACAGCGTGTCTTATAATCAATTGCATTTTAAATTCAGTAAAACCCAGTAATGCCTGATTTTGAAAAAAGGTGTTTTCAATAATGTTAGATGAACACTAGAGGAGGCCATCAAAGGACCAGAAGGAAAATCAAAATGTGTTTACATGCTGAGGTTCCACATCACCAAAGCCAACCTGAGCTAGTATCCAGCCTTTCCAGAAAGCGGGAGAGAAAGACAACCTGATTTCCCAAACAGGCCAGTTTCAATGAGCACGACACTGAAGTTTCCTGTTTTCATCAGTAACCTGAAGTAACTCAATGTCAGCCAGTCCGTTTTCTATTGTTTTGTCTCCTTATTCCCATCTTGCAAGGGAAAAAAAAACACATTGAAATGTCCTGTCTCTAAAACTCACCTCTGCTCTGGCCCTTGGCACATTTACTCTATTCTATCAAAGTGGAGGCCGGGCATGGTGGCTCCTGCCTGCAATCCCAGCACTTTGGGAGGCTGAGGTAGATGGATCACAAGGTCAGGAGTTCAAGACCAGCCTGACCAATATGGTGAAACCCCATCTCTACTAAAAATACAAAAATTAGCCAGGCGTGGTGGCGGGCGCCTGTCATCCCAGCTACTCAGGAGGCTGAGGCAGGCAATTGCTTGAACCCATAAGGCGGAGGTTGTGACACTCTGGCACAATGAGCTGAGACTGTGCCACTGCACTCCAGCTGGGCAATAAAACGAGACTCTAACTCAAAAAAGAAAAGAAAAGAAAAGAAAAGAAGTTGCCCAATCTAGAATTGCAAGTAAAACCAATTGAGATTTTTGAACTAAATTTGTTGCACTGTAATTTTGTCTCCTGACAATACTGATGGTTTAATTTTCAGAAACAAATAATAGATCTTTAAAATTTTATTCTTTATTAGAAGCGACATAAGCTGGAAAATGATATTGTATCAAGGTAATTTGTCAGATGATTAATTTCACCAAGTCTCTGCTGTGGAAATGACACATCTGTGTTGCTAAGCCTTAATCTGGAACGCCTGAGTGTTTTCTCTTCCAATCTTCTATGGAGATGATAAAGCAAGCCAGAACAGAAGCTAAACCCACTCAAAAACAAATTAAAAAGAACTTATTCCCAACAATCAATTATAGTTAAAGGGCTAGAGGGCCTTACAGAGCTCGTTTGGTCATTAAAAAGCTTCCAGTAAATGGTCTGTTTTGATTAACAGAAGGTCTTAATTTTAATATAGTGTAACTTATATTTTATTTTTTGGTTAGCAATTACTTTGTCTGTTAGCTAAGAGATCCTTATCTATCCTAAGGCATGAAAATCGGCATCTGTGTTCTGTCTTAGAAGCTTCATTGTTTCTTTCACCTTTCACAGCCAGATCCACAATCCAGGTGAAATTGATTTGTGTGTGTAGTGTAACTTGAGGTATCGGGTGTATTTCATTTCTCTAAGGATAGACAATTAGTTCTGCACCATTTATTGAAAAGACCATTGCCTCTGTCAGCTTGGGATGCTATGGCAACACACCATAGACTGTGCAGCTTAAACAACAGACATTTATTTCTCACGGGTATGGAGGCTGGAAGTCCAAGATCAAGGTGCCGGCTGATTTGGTTCTCGTAAGGGCATCGTCCTGGCTTGCTGAAGGCCACCATCTCCCTGTGTGCTCATATCCCTTCTTTGTGTGCACATGGAGAGTGGGAGACTCCTTTTTTTTGAGACAAAGTCTTGCTCTGTCACCCAGGCTGGTGTGCAGTGGCATGATCTCAGCTCACAGCAACCTCCGCCACCTGGGTTCACACGATTCTCCTGCCTCAGCCTCCTGAGTAGCTGGGATTACAGGCATGTGCCACCACACCTGGCAATTTTTTTGTATTTTTGTTGAGATGAGGTTTCACCATGTTGCCCAGGCTGGCCTCAAACTCCTGTCTCAAGTGATCCACCTACCTCAAGTTCCCAAAGTGCTGGGACTACAGGCATGAGCCACCGTGCCTGGCCAATTGTGTGTAGTTTTTTAGAGTCAAGTTGTTTCAGAAAAAATACCACCAATTTACCTTAGAAAGATTTGCACAACATAGTAATGCCTCTCACAAATACGAAATGAATTGAAAAGCTACGGTAAATAAGACAGAATGCTCCTGATACAAAGTTAGACAAAAAGGCCAGGAGAGTCTTGTAGACAAGAATCACCTGAACCCGGGCAGGTGGCAGCTGCAGTCAGCTGAGATCACACCCCTGCACTCCAGCCTGAATGACAGAGTAAGACCCTGTCTCAAACAAACAGGCAATTATACACAATTACTGTTAAAATCTTCCACTATAATTCTGGGTTTTCCTTCCTTTAGTTCTTCCAACCATATTTCATAAAGTCGAATTTAGATTCCTTTTTTGGAGTGAAACAGGTTTTTCACCGTTTAGGTCTGAGCTGTAACCGCCTAGCCGTGTTCTATAATTCCTGCACTCTTCCATTCAAGCTTGGCTACCACAGGCAAACAGGCAGGAGGGGCGAGAACACCTTTCTCCTGCATATGGAGAGAAAACCTTGGCAGCAGACATGAGCTGCTACAAGTTAGTCAAATAAATGCATCTTTATATATTTGAAACAATGTCATTGGCATCTATAAACTAAGAATTCTTATATTTTCTCATAGAGAAATATGAAATGGCCCTTGTTACTTCTACCAATGCTTCCTATTTACTGGGAAGTCTACTTGGTCTGATATGATACACGTACACCAGCTTTCTCTCAGGAATATTTGCACATACAAACACTTGATGTGTACATTTATTTTTAACATTTCTTTCTCCTACTTAAATGGTGTCTGGTGAACAATACAGAGCTGCTGCTTGCAGCTTAAGTTCAAAGAGGATTGTATCTGCTTCATGTAACAGACTGTGCTGGGGTTTCTCACAGTCCCAGGCCACCTTAATCCAATCAGGAATTCAGAAGATCTAAAACCGGGCTTCGGTCCCTGGCGCTGCACTATTCCCGGGTCACCCCAACTCCAGCGTGGTCTTTAATGTACTGTTCAGTTTCTCGAGCGGCTCTCAGCTGGTGGCTGGTCTGAAACAATCCAGTCCACCCTTGCTGGCAGCGGAATTAAGAAAACTTTCGAAGTGAGATACTGTACAGTGTGTGATATGAACCACATTCATCTTTCAAGGGGATCGTTAGTGAAATACAGAGTTTTCCTCATGATTTAAGGCAATTACAGTTCACAAATTCCTTATGGGGAAAAGAGAGTCGCATCTTGCTTCAGGGTCAGTGTGGGGTCAAAACAGAGGCTCCCAACAGGGACAGCAAGGTGCAGATTAGAAGGATATTCAGAGCACACAGACACACACACTCATACACAGAGACACATACACACATGCACACACATTCACACACACACCCAGACAGCTGCACGTGCACACACTCATACACAGAGACACATACACACATGCACACACATTCACACACACACCCAGACAGCTGCGCACACAGACACACACACTCATACACAGAGACACATACACACATGCACACACATTCACACACCCAGACAGCTGCACGTGCACACACTCATACACAGAGACACATACACACATGCACACACATTCACACACACACCCATACAGCTGCACACACAGACACATACACACGCACACACATTCACACACACCCATACAGCTGCGCACA
>CM052650.1:171431730-171493790 GCA_028533165.1 Leontopithecus rosalia | reverse complement strand
ACAGACACACCCACACACATGCCTCTACAGACACATACACCACACACACATGCACCTACGCAGACACAGACACTCATAACTCATACACACATCCACACACACACATATGTACACACACAGACATACAATGCTAAGCTCAAAGCATGAATATTAACCAAACCAACAATTGAAGTCCATTAAATAAGGTAAACATCCTAATTCTAAATAAATCGGATTTAAAACAGACCTTGAATTTCAAAAAATCATGAGCTCTGGAATATACTAGAAATATACTAGATGTAGTTCCATTAAGCAGAGCTCAGCCCTTCCCCGTGATAAACAGAAATACACATACTGCGTGTCCTTACAAGGTGGAAAGAAAGCACCGTGCGCTAAGGTGTTCCAGGGAAGGTTCCACTGTTCTTCATTTGGTTTTTTATGACATTTAGCTGAGTGGCTCCCAAGAACCAAAAATTGCAACATGAGTCCCCTGCATCCCCTGCAGAGCACAACTTCCTCTCCCCTTGGATCATCTAAACTCACGGTCCTTAAACGTGAGTTAAGTTGCAAGCTATGACCACAAAAATGGAGGACTAATTTTGTCAATCATTTGCATTAAAAAACAGAATACTGGCCTGGTGCAGTGTCTCACACCTGTAATCCCAGCACTTTGGGAGGCCAAGGTAGGAGGATCACCTGAGGCTGGGAATCCGAGACCAGCTTGGACAACATGGTGAAACCCCATCTCTATTAAATATACAAAAATTAGCCAGGTGTGGTGGCGTGCACCTCTAGTCACAGCTACTCAGGAGGCTGAGGCAGGAGAATCGCTTGAACTCAGGAGGTGGATGCTGCAGTGAGCCGAGATCACACCATTGCACTCCAGCCTGGGCAACAAAAGCAAAACTCCATCTCAAAAAAAAAAAAATGCTGAGCACAGTGGCTCATGCCTGTAATTCCAGCACTTTCAAAAGCTGGGGTGGGAGGATCACCTGAGGTCAGGAGTTTGAGACCAGCCTGGCCAACATGGTGGAACCCCGTCTCTATTAAAAATACAAAAAAAATTAGCTGGGTGTGGTGACACATGCCTCGAGCTCCAGCTACTCAAGAGGCTGAGACAGGAGAACTGCTTGAACCCAGTTAGGTGGAGGTTGCAGTGAGCTGAGAGTGTGTCATTGCACTCCAGCCTGGGCGACAAGAGAGAAACTCCATCTCAAAAAGAAAAAAAAAAACTAAAATCCCAGAATACTTCAGACTACCCCTTTCATGTACATTGTCTTATTCTCGTTTGTGTGAAGAGTTAGGGATATAACTGCAGTGGTTACATTAACAATTGCTCATGAAACTGTTTCTTGCACATATATCATCCTCTGACGGGTGCTGTAAGAGAGAAAACACGTGTGGAAAGCCACTGGACGGAACGTGGTACCGACACTCCAGCTATGTGACTTCGGAGAGGCCAACCTCTCGACATCTCTTCTGAGTGTTCCTGTGACAGACGGAGTAATCGCAAAGGCTTTTGTCAAGTGTCCCTTTGTTTCAATCTACCTGTGGAATTCAGGTAGATTGAAAAGCTGTTTACTGTGAAGTGCGCTGGTAACTCCAGAGAAACAGAATCGATAGGATACAGAGATACCCCGGCAGTGGGTATGGTCAGGAGACCTCCGCAGGGGAGGTGAGCGTGGCAGGCATCCTAGCTCTGTGCTCCTCCAGGGCGGGAGATACGGTTCAAGAAGCAGATGACTGGCACATATCACAAAACGGCAAGCTGAGGCCTGAACTGCATCATTACTTAGACAGAAGGTACTGAAAGTAAAAGGTTGGCGAGATGCCACCGGCAAGGATTTCCAACAGTCTAGTCACGGACCTGCATGGCTGTGGACACAGCACCATGCTGTGTTCTGCAAAAATAAGAAACCAAATGCCGACGTGGACGCTGCCACCACTCTGGAGGAATACGGTGCCCTTGAATTTCCTAGTCACTAGATTGTTCTTGTATGTATCTTGGATCTCATCCTAAGTGTATCCTTTTCTGACCCCTCTGGGGAGTGGAAACAGAGTGGCCGCCCACTACCAAGTTTCTCACTGTTTGTGCGAGCCGGTAGCCCCTTCTCGTACACATCATAAAATTTTAGCTATCTAGTTAAGATGGCAAATTTTTAGAATAGAATTTTGTCTAGCAAAATTCAGCTATTGCCACTGCTTTGCATAAAGTGTTGTTGTTTTTTTAAGAAAGCAATTGTCACAAAAATATTTGCTGCTTAAATATTCTGTGTAACCATATGCTGGCTGTCAGGGACCCTGAAGGATTTCATTTTACTCTGCTTAGAGGCTAGCACATTAATTTGTCACAATTTTGCGGATGCTTAGGGGAAACACGAGATCCTAGATGAGAGATGAAAGACTTTACTGCTTATTGCAAAAGCAGCCGCCACAGTATCAGAATTCACGTCTGTTCCCTGGACCCCAGTTCCCACAAGGCAAGCATGTGGTTCTTGACCCCGCAGTGGACAGCGTCACAGGAAACACTGAGCTTAGGATGTTCTCCTACAGAATCCTAATACTGTTACATCTGAGGACATCAATGATAGTGTCCCAAAACTAGTACTCACTCCAATATTCTCTTTAATATTCAAATCTAATTTTCCCAAATGTCTTTTACAGCTCTATTTTTAAACTAGCATCCAATCAAGATTCCATATTTGTAATTGTTCTTACATCTCTTTCAGTCTATTTTAAAGAAAATGGTTTTTCCACCTTTCCCCAGACCTCACTGACGTTGATGGTTTTTTTTGGGGGGGGGCGGGGAGGAAGGGAGGAAGTCAGGAAGGGAGGGAAGGAGGAAGGGAGGAAGGAAGGAAGGGATGAAGGAAGGAAGGAAGGAATGAAGGAAGGGAGAGAGGGAAGGAGGGAGGGAAGGGAAGGAAGGAAATCAAGCAATGAGAGAGATATTGCCGACCTGGATCTAGAGGTTTGCAAGTTGATTTCTTTCTTTTTTTGAGAGGGAAAGAAAGAAAAAAAACGAGTAAAGGAGAGGAAGCTTGCGAACCAGCCGGTCCACAAGCTGAGGGCAGAGCCAGAGGCTCACCTGCTCTTTCCTAACAAAGAGCTCTGAAGGGCCTTGGCTTTTTGCATATCCAGCAGGAACACACAGGCGAGCTAACGGCCTGGGGAAATCACCCCCCAACATCAGCACAGGGCCGGGAAATGGAAATTAACCCACCTGATCAAGGTACAGACAAGAAAACTCGCAATGACTACAGCCATCCTGCAGCTATACAAACGACATAAGCTAGAACCATACGCCAAAAGTAAACTGGACAAACAGCCGTATTTAGCAAAAATAAGACTTGAACATCCTTTGAAGACTCAGGTAACAGTGACATTTTCTTTTCAAGCACCGTCCTGGTTCCTTGTATTAACAGTAGACGCTGTGGCAGAATGACCGGCGTTTGAACTCAGGTATGGCCTAGGAATAAAAGTATCCCTTCCATCTTTCCCTTCCCCACTGTTTCTTATTCCCTTGTAACAAAACTAAACATACTGATTTCTTTTCTTCTAGGCCCTATCGTAATTTCCATTTTTCCTTCTTCAGAACTTTAGATTCTTCTCTGAAGGCTTGGAATTCTATAAAAGAAAGTAACCATTATCAGATGCTTTCAAGAAAGGTGGAAATACGAAACTTGTAACATTAAGGCTCTTAAATATTAAGAAGCAACCTAGCACTCCCCCAAAAAAGAGGCAGGAATTTACTTGTGATCTTTTGTTCCATCATTCACCTTCTACATATTCAGATTATTTATGAACAATTCCCATGAAAAGTAAACAATTAGCATTTCTGTTGAGGTCAGAATAATGATTTTTACATACAATAGTTTTTCCAACTTCTTACTATAACATTTTTTAAAACATACAGAAGAGTTGAAAGATTTGTAGCAGGCCGGGCATGGTGGCTCAAGCCTGTAATCCCAGCACTTTGGGAGGCCGAGGCGGCTGGATCACAAGGTCAAGAGATCGAGACCATCCTGGTCAACATGGTGAAACCCTGTCTTTACTAAAAATACAAAAATTAGCTGGGCATGGTGGTGCGTGCCTGTAATCCCAGCTACTCAGGAGGCTGAGGCAGGAGAATTGCCTGAACCCAGGAGGCGGAGGTTGCGGTGAGCCGAGATCGCGCCATTGCACTCCAGCCTGTGTAAGAGGAGCGAAACTCTGTCTCAAAAAACAAAAAAAAAAAACACACAAAAAAAGAAAGATTTGTAGCAAAAAAAAAAAATACCTATCACCTGGGTTCAACCATGGTTAATATTTTACCGTATTGTTTTAAATCCAGACACGGATTTTATTCTGGATCATTTGAAAGGAAGTTTCAAATGATACATATCTTACCGTACATTTTCTAAAAGGATGTTCTCCTACAGAATCCTAATACTGTTACATCTGAGGACATCAATGATAGTGTCCCAAAACTAGTACTCACTCCAATATTCTCTTTAATATTCAAATCTAATTTTCCCAAATGTCTTTTACAGCTCTATTTTTAAACTAGCATCCAATCAAGATTCCATATTTGTAATTGTTCTTACATCTCTTTCAGTCTATTTTAAAGAAAATGGTTTTTCCACCTTTCCCCAGACCTCACTGACGTTGATGGTTTTTTTTTGGGGGGGGGCGGGGAGGAAGGGAGGAAGTCAGGACGGGAGGGAAGGAGGAAGGGAGGAAGGAAGGAAGGGATGAAGGAAGGAAGGAAGGAATGAAGGAAGGGAGAGAGGGAAGGAGGGAGGGAAGGGAAGGAAGGAAATCAAGCAATGAGAGAGATATTGCCGACCTGGATCTAGAGGTTTGCAAGTTGATTTCTTTCTTTTTTTGAGAGAGGGAAAGAAAGAAAAAAAACGAGTAAAGGAGAGGAAGAAAGAGGAAGAGAGAGAGGGAGGGTGAATGAAAATATTGCTTTATTCTGAAAAAAAAATGGGTATTAATAATGACCAATCAATGTTTCATTTAAACCTATGAGTAGATGTGATGCGGTATTGACAAGAATGTATATTTTGTGTATTTGAAGTAGAGAGCTCTGTAAATATTTATTAAGTTTACTTGTTCCGGATCTGAGTTCGAGTCCTTGATATCCTTATTAATTTTCTGTTTCATTGAATCTAAGTCTCTATGTATCTGGGTGTTAGGATCGTTAGCTCTTGATGGTTTTAAGGACAGCAGGTCGGTCATCTTTTAGGACAGCCTACAGTCTACATTCACCTTATGTTTCTTCACCAATCTTTTCTGTTTATCTGTAGGTACTTTGTCAGCAATGTTTTCACTGAATACAAAGATATAATTGAGATGAGCGAGAAACGAATGGAGGGAAAGGAAAGACAGGTACCAGCTATTCTGACCTCCCTGGCAGGCCTAGCGTGGGGCCAGCCAGGAAGTCACCGCCTCGGTACGTTTACGGGGCTGGGTCTGGTTGGCTCAGTTAACAGAGAATCCAGGAAAATGAATCACAGGGGCGCTTGAGTCCGATTCTCAGGAGCTGTGAGGATTAATTATATCAAGAGCCAAATGTATTCATCAGGTCCAAGGTTAAACTCCACCCGAAAATCAAGACAAAGACAAAAGAAGCAGAAGCAGAACCTCGACAGAGTCAGAAGAGAGCAGAGAGCCAACTGCTGGCTGTGGGACGGCAGCACCACGCTGGGTTTTAGGCCCACACCAGGTGCATAAACCTGCAGCCACTGCTAGGACAGTCATCACATGTTTGCGTGCATCTGATATCAATTCCAATCAGTGTCTCCTTTATATCTTCTCTAGGATCCCAAGATTTTTTCAGTGTAATTTTGGTACGCCCCACTAAAGAAATCTCACTGTAAAGAACTGAATTTACTAATTTTTAAATTGTCACTTTATAAAACTTTAAAAATACATACTTTAAAAATATATTTTAACTATATTTTATAGATCCTCAAAATTATATCATTTATGTTAGAAATCAACAGTCAAAAAAGATTCAAAACGTTAAATGTTATATGAAACAAATACACTCACTAGAGAAACACGAACATCAGTGCCTGGCAAGGATTACAGTTGTCAATATTTAATGATAAGGCTTCCTCCAAACCCTTAAGTGAAACCTCTAATTAAGAAAGTGCTGTCTACAGTCATACCGCCCTGAACGCTCCCGATCTCAGAAGCTAAGCAGAGTCGGGCCTGGTTAGTACTTGGATGGGAGACTGCCTGGGAATGCTGGGTGCTGTAGGTGTGTTAAAAAACTAAAAAAGAAAGAGAGAGAAAATGCTGACGTACAGGACAGACTTTCCCTGGCAATGCATCCTCTAACTGCTTCTCCATTTCTTCTAGTAAGACAATGCTTACTCATCACTGCCTTTCTAGTATGAACAAAATATTTGATTTGGTAGACAACAAATATATAAAAATAAACTGGAAGAGAGTTGACGCAATGAATGCTTTTTTGTTAAGAAGTCATGCCTTTGTGACGAAAGGCATTTGTTATCTGTATTTTGAAATGGACTATTACGGTCTCTTTATCAGTACTAATAGGAATATTATTTTGAGAAAGATACTTTTAGATTACTAACATGATATTTAAATTTTTATTGGAAAGAGTATAATTCTTTGGAGTCATTTTGTTCCAGCGGAAATACCACGAGTTACTTTGGAAGTAGATTTGAATCCTCATTACTATCTTAATTCATTAAAAATACCTGGTTATATCTATGTGTGGAACATATACATTCTTTCCAGAAATGGAATCTGACATTTTTTGCATAGCAGCTAGGTGGAATTAGGTCATTTCTTATTCTGAGTCTCAATTTCTTCATCTGTAAAATGGAAATAGAATTCCTACCTTGTACATATGTTTTGGGGATTTGTGATAATGTCCGTAAAACATGAATGCTGTGTGTGGTGCCAAGCAGATCCTGAAATGCCAACCGTTACTTCAAATGCTAAGAAGCCTGGCTTTGCGGAGTAACGAGCAGTTGATCAATGATCACCTCAATCAGTAAAACATGCTTACAAAGATGTTAAAACCAGTAAGTAAAACACGTCTGAGGGAGCCCTTTCCTGGGAATATAATCACCCGCTCATTTAAAGTGCACTTCATGGCCGGGCACGGTGGCTCAAGCCTGTAATCCCAGCACTTTGGGAGGCCGAAGTAGGTGGATCACGAGGTCAAGAGATCGAGACCATCATGGTCAACATGGTGAAACCCCGTGTCTACTCAAAATACAAAAAATTAGCGGGGCATGGTGGCGCGTGCCTGTAATCCCAGCTACTCGGGAGGCTGAGGCAGGAGAATTGCCTGAACCCAGGAGGCGGAGGTTGCGGTGAGCCAAGATCACGCCATTGCACTCCAGCCTGGGTTACAAGAGCGAAACTCCGTCTCCAAAAAAAAAAGTGCACTTCATATGCTGAAACTATAGTTCCTTAGGATTTAATTTTTCGCACTAAGTTGGCAACAAAACTTCTATTTGTTTGAGGGGAAGGGTTCATTTTAATTCAAGGGGTTCTATTTATAGACTCTTAGTTGGCGTGGATTATAAAGAGTCCTGCATCTACAGGGATGGTTTTCAAGCCTTCACACTGTTTGATATTAGGGAACTGAATTAAATGTTGCATTTTAAAATAAATCCCCACTTTAACTTTCTATACAACTAGGAACATTCTCTGAGATAGTATGATTAACATCAAAACCCTGGTGTGAACAGGAGCTCCCAAGGTGAGATGTGCCCTCAGCCTCAAGACTGACATTATGTAGATGCTCCACAATATTTGAAAATAATTTCAAGTTAGGGTTCTAAATTATAGAAGGCAATGATTCTGAGAAGACTGTGTAAGTATGCACGCATTTGAGAAGAACATTTTATCTATTTCAACTTTGCCTTCATAATGGGTTTACAAACAACGGAAAGGAAAGTCTTAGCCTGGCTGTTTCTCTTATCACTGCCAAAGGACATCAGTTTCTTAATGATATTTAATCGTTGCAGAGTTCCATAATCTTTAATCGTGACAAAGCCTTTTCTGTGCTTCATAAAAGGTGGCGTCTTCATTGAGTATTTCTACCTCTCAAACAAAAAGGGGAACTTCTGATGTTATTCAATACGTCGTTAATGAATAGTATTTATTCATTTGTTTGAGTAGTCTGTAGTACACAGTGTCTAGTGAATCATGTCCTGTAAACATGTGTCTGTGTAACACTATTTATAAGACCATTAAATGTGAAGGTAATTTTTTTTAAATCTTTGCCTATGAATTGTAAAATTCTGCATATCTGAAAAGGTATGTGATTTGACTGTATAAAATGAAACAAATATCTGCACCACAGCCACGAGAAAAGAGTGTCCTGTGTATGTGAAGGATATGTGGTGTGGTACCTGCAAATGCTAACTGACGTTTTTTCCCTGGCTTTTTCACTTTCCTTTGTTGCTCCTCATTTTGAATAATCCAAAGGATTATTTTGAGAGAAAGCAAGGGAGTGCTCACTCCATGGTTTTAATGCTAAAACAAAACCTAAATTTACAAGCTAGGATGAAAGCAGGGATAAGAATCAGAAAGTACCTCCTTCCAGGCAGTGGGTACTTGGCTGGAGGCTGCATCCCGATGACCACAGCACTCCGACACTGGGGACTGGGCACATCCTCAACTCCAGATCATCTGAACAATGTAAAGAACTGCATCTTCAATCAGAGGATCCTATTTGAATATTGCTTAGCCCGGTATTTTTAAGGACAGTAAAAGATAGTGTCATCTTTTGGCTGTTTTTTTCCCTTGGTGTCCTGAAATTGTTTGCTCAGTGTGGTCTAAAGGTATCTTAGTAAAGTCTATCTTGGTGGTTTTCAAACTATCTGTAGTGTCAGAACATTTTTTCCAATGCATTGCACATAAATACTTTTAAAATAGGAAAATAAAATGGTAAGATGGATACACAAAGTATGAATCCAAATGTAATTATCAGAGTTAACAGACAGAACCCTCCTCTGCCAATTGCTGTAACATTTCTAAATGCTTACACATAAATACTTTTAAAATATAAAAATAGGAGGCCGGGAGCGGTGACTCAAGCCTGTAATCCCAGCACTTTGT
Source organism: Leontopithecus rosalia (assembly GCA_028533165.1). Lineage (NCBI taxonomy): Eukaryota > Metazoa > Chordata > Mammalia > Primates > Cebidae > Leontopithecus > Leontopithecus rosalia. The sequence continues at coordinate 171,484,715 of CM052650.1, read as the reverse complement.
GAGGCCGAGGCAGGTGGATCACGAGGTCAAGAGATCGAGACCATCCTGGTCAACATGGTGAAATCCTGTCTCTAATCCCAGCTACTCAGGAGACTGAGGCAGGAGAATTGCCTGAACCCAGGAGGCGGAGGTTGCAGTGAGCCGAGATCACGCCATGGCACTCCAGCCTGGGTAACAAGAGCGAAACTCCATCTCAAAAAATAAAAAAATAATTAAAAAAATATATATATATATGAAAATAAAATGGTAAGATGGATATACAAAGTATGAATCCAAATGTAATTATCAGAGTCGACAGAACGCTCCTCTGCCAATTGCTGTACCATTTTTAAATGCTTACACATAAATACTTTTAAAATATAAAAATAGGAAAATAAAGTGGTAAGATGGATACACAAAGTATGAATACAAATGTAATTATCAGAGTCAACAGACAGAAGGCTCCTCTGCCAATTGCTGTACCATTTCTAAATGCTTATTCTCCCTTTCTGTACTTACCTCTTCTTGGACAGGGAGCAAGTAACTAACTGGTAAGTGCTAGCTAATGACACACACACTGAGAAGCACTGTTCCAGCACAGAAAGGAGACAGCCCTCATCTCCGCGGGTCCTGAAGCACCCGGCAACCACAGTAAGGAGCGCTCCTCTCTGGCCCGGCGTGTGATGTCATCTGCTGTGTAGTTTGTGATCGCTGTGTGTGTTCAGCATCACCTGTCCAGGCAAAGCTGCCTGTTTATTAACTTCCTGCCGCATTCCACCATGAACGTCCAGCCCCGAGCCTGGTCCCTCCTCTGGATGTTTTCCAGACCTCCGCTCAAGGTGTATCCAGAGTGAATTCCTCATCTGCCTGACAAACCCGCATCTTCTGTGATCCCACTTTACGAGTGGTGCTCCTCCCAGCCACGTGACATCTTCCCAGCACTTCCTCCACCTCACCTACGTGTTGCCAGTCTTGTGAGATTTGTCAGTTCAGTATCTTCCTTTTTACCGTCTTCACTCCTCGGCTCCACACCTCTCAGCTGTTTATGCCTAGAGCCTCCTACTAGCTCCCTGCGTGCTTACCTCAATCCTAAGGCACAGCCTGCTCGTGCCACTCCTCTCCCTAAACAGTGGCTTCTCCAGTGCTTACTAAACAGAGCCTGGTATCCAAGGCTCTCCCTAGTTTTCTCTTAAGGCTTTTCACAAAAGCTGTGCTCCTAACAAGCTGAAAGCCTCATGCATGTGGCTCTGTGCCTCCATGCATCTGCACGTGCTGCCCTGGTCTCCTCCAGTGCCCTCCCAAGCCCCAGACGTCCATGTGCCCCAGTTTTACACATTCCCTAGAACTCAGACCCCTGCCACCTCCCCTCCCTGCTGCACGATCTCCGGCATCCTCCTCTCTCTTAGCTGTATGCTCACAGCAGTGTGTCTGAAACCACTCTGGGACCATTTGTCTTATTTTTCCCGCTTTTTGATAAGATCCATTTCCAGTTCTTTCCCTGATTACTCCAAAATCTAGCTCCACGTGGATCTTAGATGGAATAGATATTTGTTAAATACAGGTTGACAATTAATTAAATGATACACTAACCTTCACTGCAGATCATAGCAATAAGCTGCGTTTTATACAGAAGATGCTGACTGTGGGTAATCAATAAAAATATATTTAAAATAATGTAAATCAGGTAATAGTAACAGGTATTTATTGATTGCTTACGTACCAGTCACCGCAGAGACAGCTTTGTATATACAATCTCTTTTAATCCTTACAATGTCTCTTTGAATAGGCATTCTTACTAATTCCCATTTTATGAATAAGAAAGTGAGGCTTAAAGAGGTTAAATACGGCAGCCAATGTGAATGCTTAGTTAGCATTCTAAGAAAAATGATAAAATGGGATTTGAATCAAATTCAGTCTGACTTCAATCTGTGCTCTAAAAACTATACTAATTTACATGAGCTGCTGTGATTACGTAGTGCTGAAGGATTCAAATCCCATAGGGCTGTCATTACGAGCTTGGCACAAGTCAAGGGCCATGCTTGTTGGATAAGAAATTAGAAAACATTCAAAATGTGTACTGTAAATATACCGCAAAAGAACATATAACTGATAACTCAAATACAATTTTCAAGACTTAAATATAACAACAAAGAAACAGGATAATTTAAAGCAAAAGTCTACTGCACAAGACAGTGGGAACAAAATTGTTTTCTTGGGTTTAAGCAAATACTCGACATGGAAAACCAAGTTGAATTCATTTTCATTTTTAATGAAAGTAATGGTCATATGACTGAAATAGAAAGTAACAGTCATATGACAATTGTTCACTGAGCTCACCTTTCATCCCTGGGAAAATGCTAAGTCACAGCAGAAAGCATTATTAACTTTAGAAAAACTTTAAGACAATGAAATAGAAAGACCCAAGACAACAGTTATTCTTAAAGAAAGACATTTAAATCGCCCCTGGATTGTTGTAAGATCAGAAACCCAAGACCGTGGATTACATGAAGAAGAAGAAATTTTCTTCATCCATTCAACAGATATTTGCTAAATGTCTTACATGGGTCTGTGTTCCCTTACGTGCCACAGGACAAAGAGTTTATGGTCTGATAATGGACGTAAGACGTGAATCTAAATCAAAGGATTTCAGTGGCGGAAAAGACACGGGCTACACAAATGTACCATTTGTAATACTATTGATTATTCTGCAGATTAAAAGCTTGATCCCAGAGTGGTAAATACATTTCCTTCTAGGTGTTACAAATCAGTGGTAACGTTAACTAAACTAACCTTTACCTTCTGTAAGGCAGGCAGGGACGGCAATGATGAAAGACTGGCACGTACTTTAATTTGTTCCCCCAAATAACTGAATAAAAGACACCATTTATTACAGTCACGTGGTAAATATAATGAATCATTTTTCTCTCTGTCTTTTCTTCACCTAGAAGGTTTCTTTAGATAAAATCTGGCTCTCAATTTTCATTTCTGTGCCAAGAAGCAGGTAGCAATCACACATAACACTTAGAGATGGAGTCTCCCTCTTCTCGCCCAGGCTGGAATGCAGTGGTGCGATATCAGCTCACTGCAACCTCTGCCTCCTGGGTTCAAGCGATTCTCCTGCCTCAGCCTCCCGAGTAGCCGCGACTACAGGCACATGCCACCAAGCTGGCTAATTTTCATGTTTTTAGTAGAGACAGGGTTTCTCTTTGCTGGTCAGGCTGGTCGAGAACTGCCGACCTCAGGTGATCTGCCTGCCTCTCAAAGTGCTGGGATTATAGGCGTAAGCCACCACACCCGGCAGATAACACACTTTTTTTTAAGCATTTCTCCATGTTACTTAATACATTATTTTAATTAGTTTCTAGAGCACCTCTATGCGGAAAGTATTATTATCACCTCCATATTATTAAGAAAGAAAAACTACAGCTAGGGAAAAATGAATAACCTGCCCAGAATTGCTCCACTAGTTTGAGGTGGAATCCACCTCCTCTGACTTCCGGGTCTACAGGCTTCACCACACGCGAGGCTGCCTCAATGTCAGAGGAATCAAGATGAGTCCCTCCAATCGCTTCACTGCCAGCCATGCTGACAAGCCCTTCCAGCAGCCACTGCCATGTTTCCACCCTAACGTGATTTCAACAATGGAACTCAATCCCTCAAAATTAAAGAAAAGGAGTATATGCTCATAGCTATGACTATACAAGCGATAAATACTTCCTGATTAGAGGAAGTTTACGATCTACCAACATTCAGACACACAGCAATTATCTGTCTATCCACCTTATGTACTGCTAGGAATTCTTAAGTTTGCAGAACAAGTAAAAGAGTAAGACCTTCTCAAGGTGTAGTGTGTCTCAAACCGAAGTGTGCAAAGAGGTGGTGAAGAGGGATGAGGGAGACTGGGAAACACTGAGGTGTAATATAGACGTGAAATGCACAGGGAAGCCAAGGTGAGGGTCAAAGGTGCTGGTCACACAGCTAGGGATGCAGGAAGTGAGGGGAAGAAAGAGCGTTGTATCCTCTGCGTCTGGCTCAGATGTGCAGCCAGTATGCCCTGAGGAGCAAAAAGGGCAGTTTCCTTTCCACAGGGTCAGGAAGATTCTGCAAAGCACCTAGCTGTGTATGTTACTTCTGATGGCACTTCCCTAAAATCCAATTTCATAACCACATGCAGTGGCTCTTGCCTGCAATCGCAGCAACACCTTGCTGGGAAGATTGCTGGAGGCCAGTAGTTCAAGACCAGCCTGAGCAACACAGGGAGCCTCCGTCTCCACACACACACACACACATACACACACACACACACACACACAATGTAATTGGCCAGGCATGGTAGCTCACACCTGTAGTCTCAGATACTCAAGAGTCTGAGTTGAGAGAATCAGAACGCTTGAGCCTGGGAGGTTGAGGCTGCAGTGAACACTGACCACACCACTGCACTGCAGCCTGGGTGCCAGTGGGAGACCTCATCTCAAAAAATAATAATAGGAATTTTAAAATTTCAATTTCTTCACTGTCTATAAAATTGAATGCATCTGTTAATTCAGGATAATCTCTTCTGTAAATAATGCCAAATGCAGTGTTACTGAAAAATTGTCTTTTGCAAATTTTTGCACAATATAAACATGAGCTAAGATGTTCAGGAATTGAAACTAACAGCAATTCTTTCACTGGCCATGCTGCATATTTCAGTGCCTATTTATTAAAAGCACTAAGACTAGAGTTTAAGGTCAGTGTGTAGATCTGTTTGCTCATAAAACATTAATTGCGTAAATGTTAAGGACCAGTTGCCAAGAACAAAGGTCTAATTCCTCAGGCATAAGTATTCCAGTCAGTTTTCCAAAAGCAATTAATCTTCCTTAAGGAAAAATATCAGTTGATAAACATATTTCATTATATAGTATTTGTTAATGAGTGGGAACAACTTTTTGCTTAACTGCTTATTTTCATGTTGACATGAATACTGTGAAATAACTACATGTGAAATTATAATTATTTAAATTGTGAATGAGTCAGGATCAGTATGAATTCAGAAATCAGTCAGGATTTTTTAGGGGGAGTAGGGAATGGCTTCACTAGATGACAATGTAGAAACCTGGGTCTGTGAATGGGCACCTCTGTCTTTGACCATTTCAGTATTCCTTTGCAGCATTCAGGATGAAAATTTATCCACTGAAGAATAGCTAACAATATGCTCTGTTCATCAAAACTTAAAATACATCTTAGTTCTTTTTTTTTTTTTTTTGAGACGGAGTTTCGCTCTTGTTACCCAGGCTGGAGTGCAATGGCGCATCTCGGCTCACCGCAACCTCCGCCTCCTGGGTTCAGGCAATTCTCCTGCCTCAGCCTCCCGAATGGCTGGGATTACAGGCACGTGCCACCGTGCCCAGCTAATTTTTTGTATTTTTAGTAGAGACAGGGTCTCACCATGTTGACCAGGATGGTCTCGATCTCTTGACCTCGTGATCCACCCGCCTCGGCCTCCCAAAGTGTTGGGATTACAGGCTTGAGCCACCGCGCCCCGTCAATTCATCTTAGTTCTAAAACACATTTTGAAAGACCAGTGTTTTTATCACTACTATCGGGAGTGAAAGGGGTGTGGGGGGAGGGATTGAGGGACGTGGCCTCCAATTCCCAGCGAAAATGTTCCCATGAAGTCAAGTTTCATGTAACTCAGGGCACTGCGGCAGCTCTCAGGAGCTCTAGGGAAATAATCAGATGTGTTGTGGGCATTACAGTTCCATTTGTGTCAGATGATGTTACGCATACCTAAACTAATTAGATGTCACACAAAGGAGACCCATCCCACTTGGGAAGACTAGGGGCTGCTCCTTAGAAACCAGGAAAGCACAAGGTGTCACCATTTCTTAGAACAGCTGCTGCAGAGGTGTGTTCGGTTCCCCGCGTGCCTGCTATATTCTGAGACAAAGAAAAGGACTTCCAAAAGTCCTTAAGAAAAGCAAACTTAGGCCGGGCGCGGTGGCTCAAGCCTGTAATCCCAGCACTTTGGGAGGCCGAGGCGGGTGGATCACGAGGTCATGAGATCGAGACCATCCTGGTCAACATGGTGAAACCCCGTCTCTGCTAAAGATACAAAAAATTAGCTGGGCATGGTGGCGCGTGCCTGTAATCCCAGCTACTCGGGAGGCTGAGGCAGGAGAATTGCCTGAACCCAGGAGGCGGAGGTTGCGGTGAGCCGAGATCGCGCCATTGCACTCCAGCCTGGTTAACAAGAGCGAAACTCCGTCTAAAAAAAAAAAAAAAAAAAAGCAAACTTAGGAACGCTCTAAGTAGCAATGATGCTGGCAGAAGGGAAACAACATGGTCTTTTCCTTCAAGCCCCCTTAGATTCACTCTGAGAAAACGCGCAAAGCAGGTCCCTGCTGGTACCCGAAAGCCCGCAAAGCCAAGAACCGACCCAGGAAAAGGGCAAGGAGGGTGCCCAGGGGTTGGTGGGAGTTATTGCCGGTATTTTCTCTCTTAAACCGCACCAGCGAAGGTGAGGGCGGCAGGCGGAGGGGTCGGGGATGGCGGGAAAAGGACCGCGCGCCCGGCCCCCACTGCTACTCACGCTTCGCCACCCTCGGAGTCGCTGCGCGCGGGCCCCTCCTCGCCGACGTCGGGCAGGGCGGACAGCAGCGTTCCGGGCCCTGCCCCGGGGGGCACGCAGGCGTCCGGCTCTCGCTCTCCCGGGCCAGGCGGCTGCGGGTTTCGGGGGCTCGCGGCGCCCGCGAGGGACGGCAGCGCGGCCCAGACCCCGCCGGGGCCCGGGGGCGGCCGCGCGGGGACCACCAGGCGGGCCGGGGATCCCGCGGCGCTGCAGCCGCCGCCCGGGTGCGTGGGGAGCTGGGGCGGGGCCGTGGCGGCTCCCGGGCTGCTGGGCCACGAGGGCGGGGTCCGCACTGCTCCTGCGGCGCGGCCGGCGGCGGAGTCCCCGGGGTAGGAGGCGGGGTCCGGAGCCAGGGCGGGGAGCGGGGCGGGGGGCGGGGAGCGGGGTCGGGGGTCGGCGAGCGGGGAGCGGGGTCGAGGAGCGGGGTCCGGAGCCAGGCCGGGAAGCGGGGTCGGGGGGCGGGGAAGGGGGTCGGGGTCGGGGGCGGGGAGCGGGGCCGGGGGGCGGGGTCGGGGGTTAGGGTCGGGGGTCGGGGAGCGGGGTCCGGAGCCAGGCCCGGGAGCGGGGTCGGGTGGCGGCGGCGCCCAGCGGGGTGCCCGCCCGGGAGCGCCCGGACCCTGCGGCGGCTGCAGCGCCCGAGCGGCTGGAGGGGGCGCCGTCGAGGTCCCGAAGGGTTTGGCCCAGAGAGGCCCGAGGGGCAGCGCCGCGGCCTTCAGCCTCCACCGTGGACGCGCCGCGGAGAGCGCAGAGCGCGGGACCCGGCCGAGGCGGCCCGCGCGGGGGCGAGGAGCCCGGGGTCCCCGCACCCGCCGCCCCGAGGCCCCGGCGCCGTCTCCGCCCCGAGAAGCCGCCCGGGCGCTCAGCTCCGCGCCGCGGGGTCGCCCTCCCCGGCCCGGCCGCAGGGAGCAGCCCCGCCTCTTCCCGCGCGCCAGACGCCGCCCTTGCCCCGTTCCGCGCGCCCCTTTCCGCGCTCCCGGCTAACTGGGCCCCGGTGCGGCCCGAGCTGTGTCCGCGGGGACGCCCCGCTCCCCGCCCGCTTCCGCCTTAAAGGAGCCCTCGCCCATTTCCCCGCGGGGAGCCTCGCACATCCCACCCGCCGAGCTCAGGCCCGGGGCCGGGAAGGCGAGTCCTGGCTCCGAAACCTCCGGGAACTGAGCAGCCCGACAAGGCGGTGCGTGCTGGGGTCAGGCCACCTGTCCGGTGATCGGGAAGGTTGGTGGGAAGGTGTATTTGGGCGAAAGAGCCCGAAACAGCAGCGCCCCGCCACCCCATCCCCCACCCCACGGTCCCGCTCCGAGCGCGTCACTAAGGGTGGGGTGGGAGCGACGGCGACGTGCGCCAGGCGCGAACCTGCAGACAGGACCGGCTCTCAGAGCTGAGCCAGTGAGACCCACGCACGCCTGTTTAAACACCGGTCGGAGTGAACCAAGAGACTAACGCAAATGTTTGAGAACTCAAAATATGATCGGAATGCATGCAGATGCAAAGACAGATATGAAAGGCAAACTTTTTTACTAACTGGAATAATAAATTCTATTTTGCTTAATCTGAAAAATATACGTGAAACGTAGAGCGTGTGAGTGAGCGTCTGCAGGGGTGTGGGGTCAGTGTGGAGCAAGGTTAAAAAATAAGATGCTGCAGCCGGGCGCGGTGGCTCCTGCCTGTAATCCCACCACGTTCTGAGGAGGAGTTGGGAGGACCCCTTGAGCCCAGGAGTTCCAGCCCAGCCTGGGCAACAACATAGGGAGGCCCCATCAATACAAAAATAAAAATTAAAAAAAATTAGCGAGGCATGGTGGCACATACCTGTAGTCCCACGTTGAGGTGATCGCTTGTGCCTTAAATAAGCCAGGATGGCACCACCGCATTCCGGCCTGGGTAATAGAGTGAGACACTGTGTCAAAAAATAATAATGAGATCGACAGTTTGTCCAGTAATATTCAGGGAAGGGTTTCTGTTTTGATCTCAGGAGATACATTTCCTGATCTGCGGTAGGGAAAAGAGATGAATTAAGTCTGGAAGTGAATAAACTGACATTCATGCTTATGTACTTGAAACTTTTCTAATTATCAAACTTAGAAACTCCGTGGAGTGAGCCACGGTAGGTAAACTTCCATGGTAATGCTAAGTTCTGCGTTATTGGAGCCAGTTCCCCAGTCTTCTGCTTATGATACCCTGTCATGATTCCTTTTCTGCATCTAACTGCCACCAAGCAACATGTACTGAGCATTCGTCTGCTTCAAGACCGCATTAAGCACAGGCATGCAAAGAAAGAGCTGTTCTCTTCCGAGAGCATGGAATAATCCATGTCACATGCTGAGTGTCTGATGAGTGCCCTAGAAAACAAGCACAGGGGATGGTAGCCTTCATAGTCAACATTCGCTTGGGGACAGCAGAGCATTTGTGTGCCTAAGGGATGAAGAGACATGGCTGCCTAGGGTCAGATTTTAAAGGGCCTTGGATGTTCAGAGAGATAAGAGCACACAGTAGTCAGCGTGCGAAGCACCAGCATGCCGCGAAGAGTCAAAATGAGAGAAAGGGGAAATTAAGAACAGACACCTCCGAGAGCAGCCGTGATAGGACGGGGAGGGCTGGGGGCAAGCCAGGGAAGCAGTGCCGACTCCTGCACAACACAAAAACCAGGAACAGGCTGGTGTTGACCGTGAACATTTCTCATGCTCTCTTGTTCCTCTTCTGCAGCAACTCGCCAGGTAGCCTCCGAAGTCTGGACGGTCCGCCCCGACGCTGGCCTGTTTTCATACGGCACTCCTTCAGTTTTTGTTGTTGTTCTTCTTGTTTATTTTATAAAGATCTTATTCTGATTCATGGGGTAATTAAACCCTTAATATATCAGGTCACTTTCAATGCAAATAGCCATCATTTCTAGAGTATTTGCTTTCAGTGAGTATGCTGCTAGTCACTTGATTGAATCTGAACATATGTAACTTGAAGTAACAGCAAGGCAGGGCCATTGTGGCACAAAGCCTGATTCAGCTCACCTATATCCTTGGAGGGTAGCACTTTGTTGCCAGAACTCAGGATTCCTGATCTTTCAGACTCAGAAATCTGATGACCCAGCACCTTTACAGCTGACCAGCCTCTCTCAGTGTGGAGCCCCATTAACCTGACTCATAAAGCACTGACATAATGTTGCATCATCTTCTCTTTCCCTGTAAGAGGAATTCCTGTTAGGACCAAATTAATTCTAATGATTGCTAAGTGAGTGTGGAATCAAAGCAAGGGGAAGGCATCACATGCTTCACATACAGGGGACATTAACCGTTAGAGCCAAGCACGCTTCCCCTTCAGGAGCAGCCCTCCCTGAACAGGGGCACATTCATGCAGCTGTCTTGGGCTCTCTGATTTTAGATCTTTCCATGTTTCCCTTCTCACCACTTCCCTTCTGTGGGCATACTTTTTTTTAAGTATACAGATAGATTCTGTTATAAAGCTAGAGAACAGCTGGATACCTTTCCAGACCCCAGCCTGAAGGCATTCTGTCTGTAAGGTGTGTTTGCTTGTGTCCCAGCTGTGGGTACATTTGAGTTGTGTCCCTCCACAAGATACGTTGAGGTTGTACCCCCAGTTCATGTGAATGTGTCCTTATTTGGAAATAGGGGTTTTCCAGATGGAATCAAGTTAAGCTGAGGTCACTACGATGAACCCTTGTCCAGTATGACGGATATACTCTTTTTTTTTTTTTTTTTTGAGACAGAATTTCACTCTCGTTGCCTAGGCTAAAGGCACGATCTCAGCTCACCGCAACCTCTGCCTCCTGGGTTCAAGCAATTCTCCTGTCTTAGCCCCCCAAGTAGCTGGGATTACGGGCGTACACCACCATGCCCAGCTAATTTTGTATTTTTAGTAGAGACAGGGTGTCTCCATGTTGGTCAGGCTGGTCTTGAACTCCTGGACCTGAGGTGATCCACCCACCTCAGCCCCCCAATGTGCTGGGATTATAGGGGTGAGCCACCGTGTCCAGTGTGTACTCTTAAGAAGAGGGAGATGTGAGCACAGGCACACGGGGAGCAGCATGGGATGACAGAGGCAGAGACTGCAGTGAAGCAGCTGCAAGCCAAAGGGTACAGGCTGACAGCCACTACCAGATGCTAGGAAGAGGCAGGGTGACTCCTCCCGTACAGGTCCCCCAGACCCCTCAGTTAGGACCTCCTGATCCCAGAACTGTGAGAAAAGCAATTGCTGTTTTAATCTGCCCAGCTCCTGGCACTTTGTTATGGCAGTCCATTAGGAGACACCGTGATTGGGGTGTTAATCTGGGGGTGCTTCAGGATCATAGTCTCTTGCTTGCAGCTCTATGAAAGTCTTTAGTGGATAAATTCACTGTAAAAAGCTGGCGACAGGCTAAAATGGTAATCATAAGTTTTAAATTTATAGGGAGAATGACAAGATAAAAAGAAGATGGTGCCGGGGAAGAAATGTCATCGTTGGTTAGGGTCCCGGACGTAGCATTCTGACTAGCCAGCCTCACGAGGAAGGCACACTGAATGAATGGTGGATCCTTTCGTTTGGAGGGCCTTCCTTTGAAAATGACCCGTACCTGCAAACACGGTAAGCCGTTCTTAGCAAGGTGTCCAGTCTTTTGCTCGCACCGTCCATCCATCAACAGTCTCTCATACGTGCTGCCAAGCTTCTCTGTTAATTACCAGCAGCATGTCGTCCTCGGAACCTGAGCCTCAGCTGACGTAGTCTGTCTCAAGCAGGGTCAGGAAGTGAGAGAAATGCAGCCAACAGTCAACCTTTCTTTCTAATGGTTTTATATAGACTATTAGACATGTCCGAGCTGCTCTGTGTGATAGAATCATTCTGCTTATATTGATTAACAGTTTCATGAACTGTCTTTCCGATGTGTATAATAACACTCGGCTACATCATGGAGAAAGTATTAGGAAATGATGACCAGGTTGCTATGAAGAAATGTGTTTTGGAAACTTGAAAGTTAAAACAAATAACCTGAGCAGTTAATCTGTTTGAGAAGTTAAATCGCCTCACTTAGCGTGGCGCCGGGGCCAGAAACTACAAAGAAAAATACTGTCAATTTTGATTATGAAACTATCAAACTTCTGAACAATGAGAAACATTTGTTGATTCAACACAGGTTTACTAAGCACTGCTGGGAGGCATTGGAGTCTGGTGGCCTGTGGGTCTGAGCTGTGTGGGCTCCGGGTCTGTCTTTGCCGCTGAACAATAGCAAGTCTTCTCTCTGTTCTTCAGTTTCCTCGACGTGCTTATCTGAACGGTACCTGGTAAGCATTACGTTAACTAACACCTGCGAGGTCGTTGGAACATAGCACTTGGCGAATCCTCAGGAGACCTTAGTTTATAATATATGTGATCTCAGGTTACTCTGAATGACTAGGGAAAAAGATCTAGAAGGCAATTATAGCTACATTTGCTTCCAAGTTTATTTATTCATTTTTGTATGATGTGAGTGTTTGCAACAAGCAGGTATTATTTGTTTTCAGTGATAATAAGTGAAAGCCTCTGTAAAGCCCTGGGCAGATTCTCTTGCTGTTTGTTTGAGGGCTCTGTATTCTACTGAGGGAACACTTTTTTTTTTTTTTTTTGAGACAGAATCTCTCTCTGACACCCAGGCTGGAGTACAGTGACACAATCTTGGCTCACTGCAACCTTCTCCTCCCAGGAGAGTGATTCTCCTGCCTCAGCCTCCTGAGTAGCTGGGATTACAGGTGCACACTACCACGCCCAGCTAATTTTTGTATTTTTAGTAGAGACGGGGTTTCACCGTGTTGGTCAGGCTGGTCTTGAACTCCTGACCTCGTGATCCGCCCACTTTGGCTTCCCAAAGTGCTAAGATTATAGGCATGAAGGGAAAACTATTAAAATAACAGTAAGAACAATTTTAGGCCAGCTGCCGTGGTGGACACCTGTAATCCCAGCTACTCGGGAGGCTGAGGCAGGAGAAGCTTGAATCCAGGAGGCAGAGGTTGCAGTGAGCCGCGATCGCACCACTGCTCTCCAGCCTGGGGGACGAGAGTGAAACTCTGTCTCAAAAAATGAAATAAAATAAAACAAAAACAATAAGAACAATTTAAAACTGATCAAAAGACAGTGTTACATCACAGTGATTCTTGATAGATCCTGTTCCCCGAGTGTCGTAGCAGATGCCGAGGACCAGACCACAGAGGCAGGGGAGGTACATTCAGCTGCAGCGAACAGGAAAACCCTTCTCTGGCCTTAGCTTGAGCATTTGAGATGCTTAAGCAGCTCCCAGGGTAAGAAGCCCACAGTCCGCTGCTTCGGGGATTGCTGCGGTGAATTACCAATGTCACAGGGACTCAAGCCCATCCTCTTTTGTTCACGCATTGTCACGGTGAATGGCTTGTTTCCTGGTGTTTCCAAGGTGTCACCCTCAGCACTAGCCATCTTTCTTTAAGACACGGTGGCTCACACCTGTAGTCCCAGCATTTTGGGAGGCCAAGGCAGGCGGATCACCAGGTGAGGAGTTCAAGACCAGACTGGACAACATGGTGAAACCCCGTCTCTATTAGAAATATGAAAATTAGCCGGGCGTGGTAGCACATGCCTGTAACCCCAGCGACCCGGGAGGCTGAGGCAGGACAATCACCTGAACTTGGGAATGGGAGGTTGCAGTGAGCCGAGATCATGCTATTGCACTCCAGCCTGGGTGACAGAGTGAGACTTTGTCCCAATAAATAAATAAATGAATAAATAGCTACATCCAAGGTAAGAAGAAGGCTCCGGTCACTGTCATTAAAGAACAAATTACTTTCCAGAAGCCTCTCCAATTGAGTCCCATTGGCTATAACCAGGTCACAAGTCCACAGCTAAACAAATCATCAGAAAGAGAAATAGCTGGCCATGGTGGCCGGCGCCTGTAATCTCAGCACTTTGGGAGGCCGAGGCTGGCAGATAGGTTGAGCCCAGGAGTTTGAGACCAGCCCACATATTTAAAACATGAGCTGGGTTATGGTGGCTCATGCCTGTATTGCCTGCTACTCCGGAAGTGGGAGGATCACTTGAGCCCAAGAAGTCAAGGCTGCAGTGAGCAGAGATTATGTCATTGCGCTCTTCCAGCTTGGGTAGCAAAGTGAGACAGGATCTCACTTTGAAAAATAAAAATTAAGGCCGGGTGCAGTGGCTCACGCCTGAAATCCCAGCACTTTGGGAGGCCGAGGCAGGTGGATCACGAGGTCAAGAGATCGAGACCATCCTGGTCAACATGGTGAAACCCCGTCTCTACTCAAAATACAAAAATTAGCTGGGCATGGTGGTGCGTGCCTGTAATCCCAGCTACTCAGGAGGCTGAGGCAGGAGAATTGCCTGAACTCAGGAGGCGGAGGCTGCGGTGAGCCGAGATCGCGCCATTGCAGTCCAGCCTGGGTAACAAGAGTGAAACTGTCCCAAAAAAAAAAAAAAAAAAGGAAAAGAGAAAGAGAAATAACATTACCTTTGTTTATTACCAGTGCACCCCCTATGGCTACAGAAGGGATCCCCTTTCCCTGGGTTCGTTGCTCCCCTGAACAAAATCAGCATCCCTTGAGCAAGGAAGAGTGAGAGGTGGGTGTCTACTGGGCGGGTAACTGCAGGGTCTGCTGTAGCCGGAGCTACAGTGAAGCGTCTGACTGTCTGCTGTTACACCTACCGACCTGCAGTGCCTCTGTGCTCTGTTGATGTAATGCATGCACCAAGCGCTTCTTCGCCATTTCAAATGCTATCATTAAAGAGACAGCGAGAGACCTTCTCAAAGCCTGCCTTTGTATTTCTAGATGACATGTCAACAGCGTGTCATATAGTGCTTTGGTAAGAGGCTCATAAACACAAGAATAACAGCTATGCACACAGTCTTTAGACACATCCGTCCCCTCAGAGTGTGTGTTTTCCTGCTGAGCACGCCTCTAGACTGGGGCATAATTCAGGGAGAGCAGAAGAAGAGGGAAAGGAGATATGGAAGGTAGATAAAAAGAGAAATAAGAGGGAGGAGGAACATGAAGGATAGAGCATGGAACTGGTGGGACTCTCCTCACAGTTTGGAGCCTGACTTATCTCACCGCCTGGAATTTATCTGAAAGTACAATACTCAAAATCCACTCTGCCAAGCTTAACAAGAAGGTCAGTTTTCCAGCCACAGGCCTGAGCCATCCCTTAAATGCCTCCTTCCCCTTTATCCCCTCTATGATTATTCCGTTCAGAAATACCAGGGGCTCCCTAAGGAGGGAGGGCATGGCCAGGGCCAGTCCCGTTTCCTCCACTCTCTTCCAAGCTGGGACTAGCACCCCATACTTAAGGCCAGACCGTGACACACGAGCCAGCAGGGAGGGATGAATGATGTCAGGGATCGATGATGTCAGAGGGGCTGCAGAATCGCTGCGCTACCAGCGTGGGGCTGAACTGTGGTCCGGGGAGTCTGGAAGGGCCCTCTGTTTCTCACCACTGGGTAGGTGGTGGGGTTTCTCTGAGGAAGGGTGATCTCCCTGGACCCAGTGTTCATCCCAGTGGAAATTGCTTGATACCAAAGCAACGTGAAGAAGCACAGCTCTTTAAACCCCTTTGCTCTGAAGAAGGGTGATTATCAGCAAAACAGTAGACTGGAAAAGAGGCCCCAGCTGAGAACTGCCTTCAAAGTCACATGGCGGCCAAGGCAAAGCCCCCTCTCCTACCTGGGATTTGTGCAGATTCCTGCCCTGGCACAGTGGATCTCAAGCTCACACACTCAGGCACTCACACTCTGCAAAGATGTCCTTCCTATCCAAGGCCCTTGGCTCAGGGTAAATAGCTTGGTGGGTAGGGGCCAGGGAATGGGAAGTGCTGATTGTTTGGGCCGGAGATGAAATCATGGGAGCCGGACCTGTCCTCTTACACTGGGTTGATTCCCAGGTGGAGCCACAGGACTTGTCGGCGGGTCTGGTTAGAGCCATTTGTTAGAAATGCAAAAACTTGAGAAGACATCTCAGAAGGCCAGTCCTACATTCTGAAACAGTGATGTCTGCAGGAGCCGTTGAGTCACAAACCTCATGTCTAATTTGTCAGTCCTACAAAGGCCGTCAGGTTCCCTGGCAAGAAGGAGGCTCGTTTTGGGAAAGGGAAGTTGCCGCCTTCGTTTTGAGTTAAATTATAAACCAAGTTCCTCCCAAAGTTAGCTTGCCTACACCCAGAAGTGAACAAGGCTAGAAGCAAGATGGAGTTGGTTGGGTCAGGTCCCTTTCAATGTCATCACTTTCTCACTGTTACGGTTTTAAAGGACCATTTTACAGGGAGCTCTGCTCTCGGGACCCAGGCACTTACTCCCCCAGCTGCACAGTGTGTTAGCTTCTGATGGTTCACAACTGGAGCCTTCCCTTTGAGTTTCTTTCGGCAAAACATTTTACTTAAGGTCTCACTTCCTCCCTGGGGCTGCCTGTGTCTGTGACTGGTTGATGTGAGGGTGTGGAGAGAGGTCCACTCCCTTTGCCTAGATTTTTGCCAATTCTGTAGGGTCATTCCATCTCCAGCGCTCCCCTTAGGGTTAGCTAAGAACGCAGTTGCAATTGTGAATTGCACCACAGTTCATCATTCTTTCTCATCCCAATCCAGCTTACTTCACCCACTCATAAATCAGAGCACCCCTAAAACTTCCTTCATGCAAATCTCCATCCCAGAATCTTGTTTCCTGGGGAACTGACCTAAGAGAAAAGGACGCTAAATAAGCCAACCCTGTCTGCCCAGAAATCCTCAAATAGAACTGGCAGAGTTCCACCACCAGAAAGTCTGGTGACTCCTGCCCGTGCACACAAAGTGTGGTTTCTGAAAAACAGTCACATGGCGCAGCTCTTTTCTCCCTTACGCAGGACCATGGAGCAGGGTTCGAGAGCTGCTAGAGCTAAGAGTGGCTAATATGTCATCCAGTGTAACTAATAACTAATGAGTGATTGTCCTTTGTTATTTTAACACACATGTGTTTGTTTATAGGAAAAAAAAGGTGCTTCAAGCCCTTTTCCATTATCTGAGAGCCAGCCTGGCTTTGGGCTGTGAAGTTATAGTCTGCATTCCTCTGTTTAACTGGCTGACACCTAAATCTAAGGCAGAGATCCCAGGAGGCAATTTCATCATGAGGTCTGGGTTTGCCAATTGGAACCTATAAAGTCACAGCTTCAAAACACTGCGTGTAAACACCTCTGCCACGCTCTCTGCGGCCTGGTTCCATCCTCTTCAGCATCCCACTATCTCCAAACACCAAGTTTCCCTCTTGCTGTGCCTTCTGCCATCTTCTCCACGCACTGAAGTCTCACCCACCTTGGAACGGGCCGTATCTCCTCTGTGGAGTCCTCCCTGCCCAGGACCATCTTTGAAAATCCCTTCCCACCCAGTTCCTATTGCCCATACCTCTATCCCATCCTCCTGTTCACCATAGTAGTTAGCACAGGGCTAGGTGTAGCTGCTCAAGTAATACTATTTTTAATGGCTTTGTGATTCTATGATTTGCATATCATAAAATGCACCTGTTTTAAGTATCCAACTCAGTAACTTTTAGCAAATGTACATAGTTATACAAATTATTACCACGATCCAATTCCAGAGCATTTGCATCACCCCACCCAGAAAAGATCTCTTCCACCTATCTGCAGCCACTCCTCCTTCCTGTTCCTAGGTCCCGATAACGGCTAACCTGCTTTGTGTCTCAACAGATTGCAAGAAATTCCTTCTAAGTTCTTGATTTGAAGCACCTCTACATTTTTCAGTGGTCACCATAACTCACCCTTGAGGCACTTTTACAACCTAGGATGTATATTTGAATAATTAGACACTGTTAACTGAGTGGCACTGAAAACTCCTCCCCTCCTCACTAACAAATCGATAGCGTCTACTTCTTATTACAATCTAAAAGTTTTCATTTTTAGGTACAACCTAAATACCAAGGTTGATTTGAAACTCAGTGTTGATTCAGTTGGGTTTCGTCTGCAGTGTGAAAAACAGGAAGAAGTTGGAGTGAACAGATGACAGGTTGGCGCCCTGCGAGGATTCAGACAAGTCAAGTCACTTGTGCGAATTACACAAGAGGCCCGACAAACATCCTTTCCTCAATCCCCTTCTCTCCAGCCCCAGGGACGGGTTCCTCCTGAGAACAGTTACACAGGACAGTGGGCAGAAGTTCAGGATGTTACTTCCCGCCCAGGTCAGACAGGAGTCAGAGTTTACACCTTTTACTAGTTTTATTTGTATTCATTTAGAGGTCATTACCTGTACATCTTAACCTCTTAAATATTAAGCAACTTAATGAAATATTGAATATGTCATTGATAGATTTGAGGCAGGAGAATAGGGTCTTGGGGGCAGGGAACTTAAACGCTTCCTACAACGAAATCAAAAAGTAAAGAACCTTGTAACTCTACCGGGAAACATCCCCTGTACTTGCATAGGGAGCACACCACGTAAGCACCTTTGTAACTTCCCTTCAGCCTCTTCGTTTACACAGGGCATACACCAAGTTACCACTGGAAACCTCCACGAGGTGTTTAAACTCAAGAGCATCCTGCAGCCCCGCTTTCGAGCTGCTGGCTCCAGCCGCTCCCGCCCCGTGGGGTGTGCTTTCGGTTCCAATAAACCTCTCCTTTTGTTGCCTCATTCCTTGTTCATTTTGTCCAATTCGTTGCTCAAAGCACCAAGAACCTGGACACCCTCTGCCAGCAACATATTGATATATTGAATAGAGATATTACATATTAAATAGCACTGATACATTACATATTAAGCAACTTGATAATATATTCACTAATGCACAATTTATATAAAATATCTTATGGACATTTGAGACCATGGATAACACACAAAGAATGTAAGAAAAGAAGTTGTGATTTTTATTTTATAATACCAAAATAAAACAGGATTATTGTACACTTAAAAAGCAAATCTTAACTAAAATGCTGAAAAAACAGTGTCTCAGCTTTAAGAGTGGCAAATAATATGAAAGTGACAAGTGACAATTAGTCCTCCACACGTTCACAGTGTGGGCAGACTATAGACTCTTCCGAACCAGCAGTACCGTGGATATTTCTCATTCCAAGTTGTTGGAATTCAGCCTTGGGAATACTCAACTATTTACATCAAAGTTCCAAAAGTCACATCGCAAATGCTCCCTGAATTCAGCAGACAAATGATCGTTTCAGGTATAGAAATTAACTCAGCCCTATAACTTCAGCTTTCTCTTTAAATATTGGAAGTATAAATATTTTCAAAAGCTATTCATGTCTATTTCCAATAATCAGACTCTCTTTTAATACTAAAAACCTTTTTTGTCGTATTGCAAAGCAAAAATAAAAAGGCAGGGTGCGGTGGCTCACATCTGTAGACCTAGCACTTTAGGAAGCCAAGGCAGGTGGATCATCTGAGGTCAGAAGTTCAAGACCAGCCTGGCCAAAATCCCCTCTCTACTAAAAATACAAAAATTAGCCGGGCATGGTGGCACACACCTGTAATTCCAGCTACTTGGGAGGCTGAGGCAGGAGAATGGCTTGAAGCCAAGAGGCAGAGGTTGCAGTGAGCCGAGATCTCACCACTGCACTCCAGCCTGGGTGACAGAGGGAGACTCTGTCCCTAAAAAACAAACAATCAAACACAAAAAGCAAAAATAAAAACAGTCTTTCTAGATAAGGACTACCTGATACATAGCATCTATTTTATGATAAAATAATACATTCCTGTGAAGATATTATACAATGATCATCATCACGAATTATACGGGAATATCTAAGATGCTATTTATTATCAGAATTTTCAAAATCAGGAGTCAAAGACTCTCAGTGGGACCAAGTGATTTTGCCAATGCCATCTCCTGAGATGGGAGGCAAGTTCTGTTTCCACAAAGCCAATGACTGCTTAGCCTTCAGAAAGCTAGCCTGTCTACAATACTCTTAATAAGAGAAGTGTTTCAGCCGGGCATGGTGGCTCACGCCTGTAATCCCAGCACTTTGGGAGGCTGAGGCGAATGGATTACAAGGTCAAGAGATCGAGACCATCCTGGTCAACATGGTGAAACCCCGTCTCTACTAAAAAATACAAAAAATTAGCTGGGCATGGTGGTGCGTGCCTGTAATCCCAGCTACTCAGGAGGCTGAGGCAGGAGAACTGCCTGAACCCAGGAGGCGGAGGTTGCGGTGAGCCGAGATGGCGCCATTGCACTCCAGCCTGGGTAACAAGAGCGAAACTCCGTCTCAAAAAAAAAAAAAAATAAGTAAATAAGAGAATTGTTTCTACCCTCCCATAGCAGAAACTCATATCTCAGGAAAATACAAGTAAATATTCATTCAAATAATCATCTCATTAACTAATCAAAATGAATTGCAAATGGTTTTTGCCCTTGGGTATGCATGTTAAAAAATTAACATTTAACAAAATCAACACTGAGACAAGTATTTACTAAAATATGAAGTTTTTCCATTGAAAAAATACTGTAATTAAACTTGTTAAAATATGGGTATAAATTTTACGCTTTTACAAAGGAAATAGCATTATACCCTTTGTAACAATTAGCTTTCATTCTAAGCACATCAAAAAAAAAAAAAACGAAAAGATCATCACAAACCCTCATATAATTCCAACATTTTTTTAAAATGAGGAATGCTTTGAAACATTTAAAATGTTTTAAATGTTTAAGACTCCTTTACATTGCCATAGGCTCAGTGGCCAATTGTATATTTTCAGTAAACAATGTTCTTATGTCTTTATATGTTTGTTTCCGGTAAAATTAAGTCAATTATCAAAAATAGGCCTGAAATAAGGAGAAGCAGTTTCCTAGAAGAGATATAATTGTGATAGAATATAATCACTTACAAATATGAATCAACAAATTATAACACCTTTATGTAAAACTTAAATTTACCATGGAACTTTGTAAATTGAGAAGGTTTCTCCTCTGCTAATTGAATATTTAAATAAATTTAATGTGCTGAGTTTTTGGATCCAAGTGCTACTTGCAATTTGTGACGAAAGGCACTGATCCGTTCTTTCTGAACTGGCCAGTTCAAGATGCAGTGAGATTTAAACATTCCTCTTCGTAAACAGAGTGCATGGTTCAGTTTATAATCTGGAATCTCCTCAAGGAAAATCAGTATAATGGAATCCAGATTTTGTTCAATAGCTTGTTGAACTGCATGATGTACCTTGAATCTAAGTAAAGAAATGTATTGAAGAATCAATATACGGTTTTTAACAGCCAGAAGTGCTACTATTTAAAATACTCTGTAGAGTTTAAACTGTTACTGACACTCAGGGAATTTTTTTCTTAATTTTATTTTTAAAATTCTTTGAGTTGTGAGTAATATTCTAATTTAAAACTTTATTTGAGGCCAGGCACGGTGTCTTGTGCCTGTAATCCCAGCACTCTGGGAGACCGAGGTGGGTGGATCACCTGAGGCCAGGAGTTCAAGACATGCCTTGGCAATATGGTGAAACCCCGACTCTACTAAAAATACATAAATTAGTGGGGCATGGCGGCGTGCACCTGTAATCCCAGCTACTCGGGAGGCGGAGGCAGGAGAATCACTTGAACCCGGGAGGTAGAGGCTGCAGTGAGCTGAGATCACACCACTGCACTCCAGCCTTGGCAACAGAGCAAGACTCCATCTCAAAAAAAAAAAAATGTTTAATTGATAAGCAAGTACACACTTAAAATTTCATAATTTTTACCTACCTTTTGCATAACGGGTCTTTTAATAGATGGTGTGTTATAACAAAAATAATTTTTCTGCTTCTTTTGATGCTGTTAACAATTGCTTCCAGTTCAAAAACACCTGCCTCAAAGTCCCTTTCTTCCAGACAAAATCTGAGAGATTGGTCTTCTTCTTCCATTGGGGAGAACTGTTCCCAGACCCAATCCTTGTCTTTCTGGGCATGAATTATATAGGCTGCATATTCAAACTGTTCTATCTGTCTGTCGATTTCTTTGAAACCAAGAACTCGATGTACTGAAACAGCCCAGTAAAAAGATATCCTCCAGCCCTCAAAGTGGATGAGGAGTACCATAAAGATAAAAATCAATAGGAGACTGGTAGTGATCATAAAAAAGAGTTCAAAAGGGGCACTGTCTTTGCAGGATGATGTATCAAAAAGTCTCACTGGGAACCCGTGATAGTGAGGCGGCGTATTGCAGAGGTAGCGGCTGGACAGCTCAGGGATGTCCGTACGGGTCTCATTGATCCAATTAACAAACCAGGCGATGCTCTCACACGTGCAATCAAAGGGATTAGAGCGCATGTCCAAATCACTCAGGTTCCTGAAAGCTGGCCCGAAAACCTTCTTCTCCACTGAGGTTATGAGATTCTTCTGAAGGTTCAGTGACTTTAGAGACACCTGATTGTCAAAGACAGAAGCTGGAAGTGTGTTTAAATTATTCAATCCTAAATCGATGACCTTTAGTTCAGATAAATCCTTGAAGACCTCAACTGGGATCTCGTCAAAGCCGTTAGACTCCAAGTTAAGGATGTGGAGATGGGACAGACCCTTTAGAAAATAAACAGGACCACCAGGGTTGGCGTGCTTCCAGAGCCGTGCTAAGTTGTTATGCTGCAGATTCAGAATTTCTAGTTTCTCAAGACCGTGCAACGTGTCATCGCTGATGCTGGCTATGTTATTGTTGCTTAGATCCAGAATGGTCAAGTTCCGAAGAGGCTGGAATGGCGAAGGAGAGCTCTCCGCATTTCTGAGGGCTACCCTCCGGAGCATCAGTCGTTGAAGGCTTGGGACCAGGGCAAAGGAGTTCCTGGTCAGTTGCAGGTACTTATTGTAGGAAAGATAGATTTCAAAAATATTTTCTAGACCTCTCCATTCCTGGCCTGTGAGTTCTTGCCCAATTTCATTAAGCCCCAGGTCAAGTACTTGTAGGTGGCCCAACCAAGAGAAAGCACCACTCTCTATTTTTGAGACTTTATTCTTGGTTAGGTTGAGTAGGCGTAAGGGAGAATGAGCAAGTGATACAAAGCTTTCGTTCGTCAAAGTTCGCAAACTTGTAAAGGCGTTAGATAGACTTAAGTATTTCAGATTTGTCAGTCCTGTGAACATATTGCTTTTGAGGCCTGGAATATCATTATCATCCATGTTGAGATATTCCAGACATTTTAGCCACTGAAAAGAAAAGTCATCAATCTTGGGGAGCGAATCAAGGGAAGCGCTTTGTTTAGTAAAAGACCGTTTCAGATTCAGGGACCGCACATTGAAAAGCCCGTGCAAAGAGTGGGAGAACAGATGCTGAATGCTATTGTACTCCAGGAAGAAATGCTCTAGATATGGAAGCCACGCAAAGGAATCGTTACCAACTACATTTAAGTTGTTGTGGGACAGATCGAGCATGGTGAGATTTGTCCACTTTAGTCCCAAGAAAGTTGTGTTGCTGGTGGCGGACAGCTGGCTGTTACTCAGAGACAGACTCCGAATGCTTGTGTTGGCTAATTCCAAACACAGCTTCTCTGTGAGGCTGGGACCCAGCTGGACATTGTTGAGAAAGAGGCCGAATAATCTTCCAATTGTGTGGAAACAACCTGGAGAAAACTAAAGGTAGGGAAAAAGGGGTTAACAATCAAAAGAGCACAGGCTCAGGAAGGCTTCTGAAAAGCTGAGAGGCGGCCCTTTACTCCATCCATCCCCACTCCCCCTTCACCGCAGCCTGTGGGCGGGCCATTTCTCCCCCTTCCTCTAATGCAGGGGTCCTCCCTTACCCGGTGCCCGTGGCACCCACCTCTTACTCCGGCCTCTGATCTCCCCGGGCCACTGGCTAAGCTCAGCACTCACAGGCTCAGCTTAGATGTGATCTTTCAGGAAGCCTTCTCTGACTTCCCAGTCCAGGATCAATTTCCTGGCACTTTTTCTTTATCACCATGAGAAAAACCGCAATGAATGAACTGCCTGTGAAGTCACTCCTGGGCAGCTCCTGCTCTGTCTTGGTGACCCACTGTTCTCAGTGAACCTCCTGGAAGGAGGCAGCGGATGGCTTTTATGATGAAGCAGTGACAGCACTTTCCCTTCTGGAACGCTGAGCTCCAGCTCTCCCTCTCATCTTTCACCCAGATTTTCTCCTGACTTTGTTTTACTGTCATGTTTTCCCAGCTCCCTTCTGCTCCATCCCACCCCCTTACCAGAGCCTTGGATATTCTGGTACTCACGGAGAAAGAGAACAGCTGGTGGAAGAGGAGGAATCCAGGGAGGATCGGGCCAGTCCCAGGCACTCAAAACCACCAGGGGAGTAAAGGGCTCTGATTTTCTTTTTCTTTCTTTATTTTTTTTGAGATTAAGTTTCTCTCTGTCCCCAAAGCTGGAGTGCAGAGATGCAATCTCAGCTCCCTGCAACCCTGCCTCCCGGGTTCAAGCAATTGTCCTGCCTCAACCTCCTTAGTAACTGGGATTAGAGCCATACACCACCACGTTCAGCTAAATTTTTTTGTATTTTTAGTAAAGACAGGGTTTCACCATGTAGGCCAGGCTGATCTCGAACTTCTGACCTTGTGATCCACCCCCACCTCGGCCTCGCAAAGGGCTGGGATTACAGGCATAAGCCGCTGTGTCTGGGGTTAGGGGTGAGGCTCTGATTTCTAATGTGTTACTTGGGGGGTGATAAGACTAATGGAAATAAAGAAGTATAGAAGAAAGGGTGTTTTATCAAATAATTGAGTTAAAATGCAAAGCAGAAAATGATGAAGTTAAGTATAAGTCTACGAGATAACATTATTTCACAGCCATTAAAATTAAGCTTTGGAATGATTAATTGCATGGGAGATGCTCATTATATGATATTAAATCTGAAGAGCAGGCGACCTCATGATCTGCAGAGGGTGACAGAGCATAGCTGTTAGGAGCAGGGCCTCTGGTCCGATCAGCCAGAACCCAGCTCTGTCCCAGGTGGTTCCTGTGGGGCCTGAGATATGTCACACAAACTTTCTTCATCTCAATTTACTTTTGTGAAAACGACAATGAAGAATAAGCTGATTAAAAATACTATGTACATGAAATATTTTTAAACATTTATCACAGCATTTCACACAGTTGGGTAGCTCAAGAATTTTTTTTAAGTCTACATTTAAGTACAGTAAGAATTTAAGCTGCTGTTTTTCCTTACAATTATTTGGGGAAAAGCCAGGGATAAATATACCCAAATGCTAACAGTGGTTGTTTCTGACTGTGGAGATTTGAGTGATTTTTTTAAATCACTTCTTATTATTATTGTCTCTCACTTATTTATATATTTAATAAGATTACTATGATAAGTATCTTAATCATAGAAAAATGCTGTTTAGGCCAGGCATGGTGGCTCATGCCGGTAGGGAGGCCAAGGTGGTCAGATCACCTGAGATCAGGAGTTCGAGACCAGCCTGCCCAGCAACGAAACCCTGTCTCTGCTAAAAATGCAAAACATTAGCTGGGCATGGTGGCGGGCACCTGAATCCCAGCTACTTGGGAGGCTGAGGCAGGAGAATCACTTGAACCCAGGAGGCGGAGGTTACAGTGAGCTGAGATCACGCCACTGCACTGCACTCCAGCCTGGAAGACAAGAGTGAAACTCCGTCTCAAAAAAAAAAAGAAAGTAAAGAAAAATGCTGTTTAAAAGGTAAAATGAATAGCTTGCACGCAAACATTTCAATATCTCAGGATGAATTTGAATGCCATTTATTTTTATGTCTGAGAAAGAATAGAGCTGTAATTAAGGATTTCCAGTAGTCTTATGGCCTGGAAAAGAATGTGTGTAAACAGACAAACCTGTATGTGAACCTGTGGCATCCTATTTAGGGAAAGGAGTCAGTCTGGCAGGACCCAGGGAAAGCAAAAGCGCAGATAAGTTATGAGTCTGCCTTTCTTCATGATCCAGGACACATAGCCCTTTTGTGAAAATAACTCGCAATCTTCCTGTGCTCAGCTGTTGCCAGCCCCTGGCAGGTTCGCCCACTGCCACCTTGGCGCCGTCAGGACTGCACAAAGTCCCCTTCGGCACTCAGCATAAACACGACCCTGTAAAGTCCCCCGCAAGCCTTGTTTCTTTGCAGTCAGCTTCTCTTGCTGATATGCCCATTGTCTTCTTGCACTGTCTTTCCCTTCTTTCTCTAACAAATGTGCCTTTCTCCACCTACAACTGTCTTGGTAAATTCTTCTACCCCTGTGCCACCGGCCCAGATAGTTGTTGCTCCCCCAGCCACAGAAAATGATTAGATTGAAGATCACAATTCCGAGAAGAGACAGTCCGGTCAGTTAATTAAGCTGACAACAGAGGGCTGCTTAGCCTTTACTGAGCACTGCGCCTGCCCTGAATCCTTTACCACACAGTCCTATGAAACAGCGTCATCATCATGCCCGTTTGAACGCTGGGAGGCTGCAGAGAGAGAACTTGAATAACTTGCCTGATTACACGACTGTTAAAAGACCAAGCCCAGAGACCAAACCCACTAACCCAACGGCGAAGCTGAGGCTCTTGACTATGGTACTCTTTTATGAACAATTCTTTCAGAGAGTCTGTGTGGGAGAGAGCACTATTTCCCCTTTACAAGTGAGGGCACAGACTCGGAGAGGTTAGGGATGTTCCCAAGGTCATGGCATGGGGTTCCACCCAGTGCCGCAGGACAGCAGAGTCCTGCCTCCTGACCTCTCCTGGGGCTGCCCAAGCTCTCATGAGAATGGCACCAGTATCCCCAAGAAGTAGGTGTGAAGGATTGCTGGAAGACAGGCAGAGCCGACCATGCCTCCCTCTGGAGACCTTCAGATTCCTGTGCATGTGACACAGATAGGCACCACCCACCTTCAAGGTAGAACGTGAAATAATTTTACCTCACGTCTTACCTCTTTAATTTGATTGGATGACAACTCTAATTTTTTTAAAGATGAATTGGCCAGGAAATCAAGTTCTTCGCTTTTTAGTGCTTGAATTTTATTGTTTGATAATAGAAGCTCTTGGAGATTTTCCAGCTGCACCTGAGTTCCTAATTTCGTTGATGACAAGCCATTATGAGACAGGTCTAATGTGATTAAATTCTGATGGGAACAATAATAGGCATATGTTAGACTCTTGCTGTCAAAAACAGTTCTTTGAAATGTAAGCACATCTTTAAAATATTTCAACAGCAGGATCTCACCTCTCTATTTTTCTGTAGAATACTAACAGTAAGCACAGTAAATACTCTGTGTCCTGATTGATAATCTGCTATGTTACAATCTTTGTGATGGTTACCCCTGCAAGCATTGTAGGAAGGATTTTATTTCTTACTTCAAGAATCATTTTATTTTTCTTAACATAATAAAAAGGATTGAAACTTATTTACGATATAAGGAACATTGCTAATTTATGAACTTATTTATCATAACCATTTACTTATGATGCCAGGAATTTTCACATGACTTATCAAATATACAGTGTCATTAATCTTGAAAATAAGCATCAGAATGTTTTCTTAAAAAACATGAGTAGAATTTCGCCATCTATGAAATTTTAAATAGATGTTTATATTGAGAAGGATTCATAGTTGCAGACATTTTGGCTCATGACTAGTACAGAATATTAACTTTTGTTTGCTTTGCCAGTATTGTGGGATGTTTTATCACCCTTTGCTTCTTTTGAATATGTTCGCTTCAAATGCAGGCAAAAAATAAGGAAAAGCTGATACCAGTTAAGGCAAAACCTAATGTAATCTCTATTAATGAGAAGCAGTTTTTTCATTTAAGTCTTTAAAAAATAACATTTTGCAATGATTTCTCCAGCCAGATTTTGAGGCCTTTGTATTCAAAGGTATTTCATCCATATTAGACTCTAAGATTTAAAATAGCTAGGGAGCAAATCATTTTCTGTTTCACAGCGTGTTTACGTTTGCATATTATTCTTGGCATCTGGGGAAGAACAATGCTCAACTTTTTATAAGGCCATAAAATGAAGTAACTTGAAAATCACTTTGGCTAAAGAAAAGCACTTAATAATCATCTCAGATTTAGAAACAATAGCATGCATTTTTTCCTGGTGCTCTAAAGCATTGTAGGGTGAATATGGTTACCTACAATTTATTATATATATATGTGTGTGTGTGTGTGTGTGTGTGTGTATTTTTTTTTTTTGAGACGGAGTTTCGCTCTAGTTACCCAGGATGGAGTGCAATGGCGCGATCTCGGCTCACTGCAACCTCCGCCTCCTGGGTTCAGGCAATTCTCCTGCCTCAGCCTCCCAAGTAGCTGGGATTACAGGCGCGTGCCACCATGCCCAGCTCATTTTCTGTATTTTGAGTAGAGATGGGGTTTCACCATGCTTTAAAAGCTAGAAGAGAGCATTCTGAATGTTCACAACTTAAATGAGAAACATTTGAGATGATAGAGATGATCACTACCCCGACTGAATCATTGCACATTGTATACACGTATTGAAAGGTTATTCTGTATCCCATAAATATATGCAATTATTACATGTCAACTAAAATGAAAAGGAAGAAAGGAACTAAAATTCAAGCCAAGTGCTGACAAGAAGAAAAGCTGTAGTCATTGGAAAAGTGACACCACCACTGAACAAGTCTTGGAAATAGCCATCGAGGCGATTTCTCAAACCAGGGGTAGGTAATTTTTAGTTAACAATTCACTTTATCATTGTATCAATTTGTTAATTTTATTTAAGTGAGAATTTGGACCCCACACCCTTTTTTGACTTCACATGCTAACTTAGCAGCATTAACAGTTTATTTTCCATGTTCTACGGTATATTCTGATTCTTCTCTGTTCACTTCTACCTCTTGCATCTAAGTTCTGTTTCTCATGGGAGAAAGCGAGAGAGGCAAACATTTAAAATCAGGGATGAAACTGATTTAAGAGCACATTTTCTCTTTTGGAAGCGTTTTCTATTATAATGGCAGTATTTGTGTTAACTTGGATTAGATCAGATTTCTTCCTCTTTCTTGATATTTAGATAGTAAGTCTAAGGATGGGTAAGTGACTTAAAAACATTAGTAACAATAAACGTTTTCATCTTACCTTCTGGTTTTTGAAGGGATCATTTTTAATTTTCTGGATTGAGTTGGACATGAGATGGAGTTCAGTCAAATTCGTGCAGAAGACAAAAGTTTTATCAGAAAGTTGAGACAGCTCATTGTGCTGGAGGTTCCAGACTTTTAACATGGGGAGTTTTTGGCACAATTCTGGCTCCAGTTTTGAGATGGTGTTAAATCCTACATCCAAGATAGTTAGTTGGCTATACCTTGTAAAATTGGCAGCTGGTAGTCTTCTGAGTTGATTATGGGTAAGATTCAACACGCTTATGTTTGTGGGGAGGTCATCGGGGACCCGAGTCAACTTCAGATGGCTGCAGTCAGCAACTGCATGGCTAACAGTGCACGTGGTGGTTTGGGATGCACACAGCACCCCAAAGGGCAAAAGTCCCCCCAAAAAGTAGATGTAAGACAAAGTCTGTCTCATGACTCTGCTGTATAAAAGAAACATTAAGAAGTATGAGCAGCATTAATCCACATGGCTTTCAAACGCCCGGTATATTCCTTGTAAAATATATCACCAACATTGACTATGTGTGATATTATTACTCATACTCTTAGGCCATACAAGTACCTGTTATACAAGTAATACATCTAATGGAAAAATTTCAAACAGTGCGGAAAGGTGAAAAAGCAAAACATCCGAACTTCCTTCCCATCCTTCACCTCGATCCCAGTTGCAGCAAAATGTCTCTTTTGATAGGTTCTGCCTGTAATTCTCAGGGTCAGCTCCAGAACTTAATACTCTTGCCCTTCTAGTTCTTCATTTACTGATTTCAATATAAATATAAGGAATTTAATTATATTTTTCCCTCATTCTCGTTACAACTTTTCTCTAGTTAATTTTTCTTTCCCCCCGAGATGGAGTCTTCCTCTGTCTCCAGGCTGGAGTGCAGCCGCATGATACCGGTTCACTGCAACCTCCACCTCCTGGGTTCAAATGATTCTCCTGCCTCAGCCTCCTGAGTAGCTGGGACTACAGGTGTGTACCACCATGCCCGGCTAATTTTTTATTTTCCGTAGAGAAGGGGTTTCAGCATGTTGGCCAGGATGGTCTTGATCTCTTGACCTCATAATCCGCCTGCTTCAGTCTCCCAAAGTGCTGGGATTACAGGCATGAGCCATGGCACCCAGCCAGTTAATTTTTATTTTATGTAAAATAAATAAATACATTTTTTCCACACTTCTTCCTTTTTTATGTTTTCTAAAACTGTGAATTTTAACACTGCTTGACATTGTCAAGATGTGAAATGTTAGCATTTTATCCTGAAACTAGGATTAAGTATGAGGTTGTTGGCCTACGTGAATCCAGAGAATTTAAAGTCAGTAAATATCATTTACAATTGTAAACTGTTTGTATTTATTTTTTAATTTTAGAGACAGGGTCTCACTCTGTTGCCCAGGCTAGAGTACAGTGGTGCTATCACAGCTCATGGCAGCCTCCAACTCCTGGGCTCAAGGGCTCCTCCCACCTTAGCCTCCCAAGTACCTGGGACTACAGGCATGTACCACCACACCTAGCCAATTCTTTATCATTTTTAAAATTTTACGCAGAGATAGGGTCTCGCTCTGTTGCCCAGGCTGGTCTCAAACTTTTGACATCAAGTGACCCTCCAACCTTGGCCCTCTAAAATGCTGGGATTACAGGCATGAGCCAATGCGCCCAGCCTCTATCACAGTTTCACAACCATATAAATAAATATTCACTGCAGACGATAATGGAACTGAAAAATTCTTATCACCTACTGATGTAGCCATCCTATTTAGTACAATGCATTCCTCACACGTTTGTAGTGGTGCTTCTATGAACCACCTACTGCACTGTTATGTAAAATATAGCACACACAATTGTGTACAGTACATAACAGTGGATAATGATAATGAATGAATATGTTACTGACTTACGTGTTTACCGAACTATATTTTTTATTATTATTTTAGAGTGTACGCCTTCTACCTGTTTTTTTTTTTTTATGTTAACCGTAAAACAGCCCCAGGCAGGTCCTTCGGGAGGATTCCAGAAGAAGGTACTATTGTCACAAGACATGACAGGTTCGTGCATGTTGTGGCCCCTGAAGGCCTTCCCGTGGGACACTACGTGGCAGAGGGCAGAGACGCTGATGATCCTGACTCTGAGCAGACCTAGGCTAATGTGTCTGTGTCTTCATTTTCAACAGAAAGGTTTAAAAAATGAAAAGAAAAAAATTAAAAATAGAAAAAAATGTATAAAATAAGAACATAAAGAAAATATTTGTGTGTAGGTATACAATGTGCTTGTTTTAAACCAAGCATTATTACAAGAGTCAAAAAGGTTTAAAAATTAAAACATGTAAAAGTGAAACAGTTATAGTAAGTTAATTATTGGAGAAAGCCACATTTTTAAACAGGTTTAGTACAACCTAAGTGTGCAGTGCCCGTGAAGTCTGCCATGGTGCACAGTCATGTCCTGGCCTGCAGTCACTAACCTGTCACTCATTCACACTCAGAGCAACGTCCGGTCCTGCAAGCTCCATGCATGGTAAGTGCCCTATGCAAGTGCCATTTGTAGTCTATTTTGTGTGTGTGTGTGTGATGGAGTCTCGCTCTGTCACCCAGGCTGGAGTGCAGTGGCACGATCTCGGCTCACCGCAACCTCCACCTCCCGGGTTCAACCAATTCTCCTGCCTCAGTCTCCTGAGTAGCTGAGATTAGCGGCATGTGCCACCAGGTCCAGCTAATTTTTGTTTTTGTTAGTACAGATGGGGTTTCACCATGTTGGCAGGCTAGTCTCGAACCCTTAACATTGTGATCCATCTGCCTCGGCCTCCCAGGGTGCTGGTATTAAGGCGTGAGCCACTGTTCCCGGCCCATTTGTAATCTTTTATACCACATTTTCACTTACCTTTTCTATGTTTAGCTACACAAGTAACTTCCCGTTGTGTTACCACTGTTCAGTGCAGTCGCATGCTGGCTATGCGGGTCTGCAGCCTCGGCACCGCAGGCTGTGCTACCCAGTTTTGTGTAAGCGCTCCCGTGATGTTCCCACAAGGACAAAGCCCCCTAACAATGCGTTTCTCAGGACGTAACCCCATTGTTAAGTGACAGGTGACTGTGTCCTATGTCTTTGGGATAAATAACTAGGACTGGAATGGCTGGACCATTTGGTTTTATTGGAAACTGCCAGATCGATTGGGAAAATATTGCACCCCCAACTTCCCTGACAACATTTCGTACCTGTTTTTATTTATTTTTAATCATTCTGCTGAGTGTGTAGTGATAGCTAATTACGGTTTTAATTTGCATTTCCCTGCTAACGATATTCAACAATTTTCATGTGTTTATTGTTCATTTATGCATCTTCCCTTATATATTCAAATATTTTACTCATTTATTAGATTGCTTCCTTTTTATTACAATGCTGTAGGAATTTTTTACGTATCTGAGTATCAGTCCTTTTTCGGATCCCAGCGTGTGGGTTGCCTATTTATTTCCTTAATGATGTCTTATTATGATGAAGTCTAGTTTATTATTTTCTCTTAAATTTTTACTGTTTCTGTTTCTTGTCTAAGAAACTTCTTCGACTCCCATTACTCAGATACTCTCCTCCGAAAAAAGCTTTATGGTTTTAGTTTTTAAGGTTAGGTCTGTGATCCCTCCGAAATGAATTATTGTGTATGTCTGCATGAAGTAGGAGACATGGGTTTTTGCATGTGCGTAACCAGTCAGTCAGACCATTTTTAAAAGAGACTTTCCTTCCCCCACTGGATTGTTCTGTGCTTTCCTTAGACACTGAGTGACTGTTTTAAGTGGGGGTCTATTTCTGGGCTGTCTACTCTCTTCCACTGAAATATTTGTTAGTTCTCGGGCCAATACCACACTGTTCTGATGACTTCAGCTTCATAACAAGTCTTGACGTTCAAAGCGCAAACCCTCCCATCTTGCTCTTCTTCTAGATTGCTTTTCCTGTGCTACTGTTGATGGAAATGACCCAATGTGGTAGATTATTGATGACTGATCATTGCTCCTCCCTAGAGTGCGAAGCTGTAGGAGTAGAGGACATAGTTCTTATTCCACACTGTGCTGTCTATGACCAGAACAATACTTAAGCAGCGCTGGCTCTCAGTAGATAAATCTATGTTGAATACGTAGCTGATACGGTTTGCTCTGTGTCTCCACCCAAATCTCGTGTTGAATTGTAATTCCTGGTGTTGGAGGTGGGGGCCAGTGGGAGGGCTGGATCATGGGGCGGAGTTCTCACGAATGATTTAGCACCATCTCCCGGGTGCTGTTCTCCTGACAGTGAGTGAGTGAATTCTTATAATTGTTTTTTTAAAAGTGTGTGGTAGCTGGGTGCAGTGGCTTACGCTTGTAACCCCAGCACTTTGGGAAGCCAAGGCAGGAGAATCACCTGAGGTCAGGAGTTCGAGACCAGTCTGGCCAACATGGTGTAACCCTGTCTCTACTAAAATACAAAATTAGCCTGGCACGGTGACAGGCACCTGTAATCCCAGCTACTCAGAAGGTTGAGGCAGAAGAATCACTTGAACTAGGGAGGCAGAGGTTGCAGTGAGCCAAGATCGTGCCACTGCACTCCTGCTCGGATGACAAGAACGAAACTCCATCTCAAAATAAATAATTAAGTAATTTTTAAAAATAAAAATAAAGAAATAAAAGCGTGTGGCAGCTTCCCCTTCTCTCTTCCTCCTGCCGTGGCCGTCTGAAGGTGCCAGCTCCAGCTTTGCCTTCTGTTATGAGTAAGAGCTCCCTGAGGCTCCCCCAGAAACAGATGCTGCCATGCTGCCTGTACAACCTGCAGAAGCATCAGCCATTCCACCTCTTTTCTTTATAAATGACCAGCCTCAGGTATTTCTGTGTCGCAAGGTGAGAATGCACTCACACCACCGTGTGCCCTGGGCTTCCATCAGCTCAGGAAACCACTCCTGTCTCCACATACAGTAACACCTGATTTTGGTGGGATGTGTTCCCAAGGTGATACTCTCTGGTGTGACCAACAACCTAATTTTAGGTATTTTTAAAAATCAAATACACCCACAAAGAGATGAAGCAATGGGAATGACGTCTAAACAGATATTCTGTAAGATCTCAAAGTCATGACGCAGATTATTCTAGATAAGTTTCAGATAATAAAATCATCTCAGGTAATTAATCCTGGGAAAACAAAACTAATGTGAGTATTTAGAACTGTTCCAAAAATAGTGATTTTACTAATATTCTAATCTAGTCCTCAGAAACAGAAAAAAACCCTGGCTTCCATAAACAAATATTCCCATCTCATGGCCTCTGCAACCCTGGCGCTAATCACTGTAAAGTTGTGCACAGTTTTTAGGGTTTTTTTTTTTTTTTTTGAGACAGAGTCTCACTCTGTCGCCCAGGCTGGAGTACAGTGGCGCAATCTCTGCTCATTGCAACCTCCACCTCCCGGGTTCTAAGCAATTTTCTGGCCTCAACCTCCTGAGTAGCTGGGACTACAGGCGCCTGCCACCACACCTGGCTAATTTTTGTGTTTTTAGTAGAGACGGGGTTTCACCATATTGGCCAGGCTGGCCTCCAGCCCTGACCTTGTGATCCACCCATCTCGGCCTCCCAAAGTGCTGGGATTACAGGCGTGAGTCACCCAGCATGCCCGGCCGCTATGCACATCCTTTATATCCACAGGCCACGAGGAATGCCACAGCCAGGCCAGCAAGGATGCACGTTGCTGACTTGCCCAGGTGCGTGAAGAATGCAGGGCTGGCAATGATGCTCCCAAGTGCCTGGGACCAGCTCCCCACCCGCCACCTCTCTGAGAGCCTCCCAGACCTCTCTTCCAGTACCATAAGGGCTTACTACCTCTACTTACCAACTCACAGGTCAAGTCCCTACGATACATTCTCCTTGCTTAGGTGAGATGTAGCCCTCAGGTAGGGCTCCAGCTAGAGGTCAGAATTGCTGAGGACTAATCCGTTACAAAGCATATCCCTGAACCACTGAAGGACTTGCCCCATCTGAAGACATTTCATCAGTGGGCAAAACTCGCCAAATGCTAGGCGGGAGGCGTGAAAGAGAAATAAACGTGGAGAGAAACTTACGAAATTTCAGAATTGCAACCATGCACACAAAAATCCTAAAACCTTCATTTCCAAAGAAAAGAGATCTTGATTAAAAAAACTCGTTTTATCGGTAACGTGAACCACTAGAAAACAATGGAGATAAGCTTTCTGAACATCTAGAGGAAATTATTATGAATTTAAAATTCCATATCCAGGCAAGACATCATGGCTCATCCCCATAATCCCAGCACTTTGGAAGGTGTAGGTGGAAGGATACTTGAGGCCAGGAGTTCAAGACCAGCCTGGGCAACATAGTGAGTCCCCATATCTACAAAAAAAATTTTTTTTAATTAGCCAAGTGTGGTGGCACAAGCCTGTATTTCCAGCTATTTGGAAGGCTGAGGCAGGAGGATCACCTGAACCCAGGAGGTTGAGGCTGCAATGAATCAGGATTACACCACTGCACTCCAGCCTGGGCAACAGAGCAAGACCCCATCTCTTAAAAACAAGAAAATTACCTTTGGCCAGCCACAGTGGCTCATGCCTGTAATCTCGTCACTTTAGGAAGCTGAGGCTGGAGGATCCCTTGAGCCCTTGAGTTTGAGATCAGCCTGGGCAACATAGGGAAACCCCATCTCGACCAATTTTTTTTTAATTAGCTGGGCAAAGTGGTTCACACCCGTGGCAGTTACTCGAGATACTGAGGTGTGAGAATTGCTTGATCCAGGGAGGTCGAGGCTGCAGTGAGCCACGATCATGCCACTGTACTTTAGCCTGGCAACAGAGTGAGACCTTGTCTCTAAATCAATAAATGAAATATACAGTACAATACAATACAATTTCACATCCATCTGAATAAGTAAAGAAAATGATACAAGTATTTTGAGATATATAAAAATTCAGTAAGTTTATAGCCATACAATCTGTATGAAAAGGTTATTCTAGGACATGCTTCAGTAAAACAAGCAAAAATGCAGTTAAAAGATGAAATGAGAGTGAAGAATAAGTTGCTGTCGAATGAGATCTAACAAATAAATAAAATGGAAAAGAAATTTTAAAAAGACTCACTGGGCCGTGGAATTTTGGAAATATTTTGTGAGAGCACATGAAATTTACATTGTGTGTGTGTGTGTGTGTGTGTGTGTGTGTGCAAGTGAGAGACAATATTGCCTAATGCTGAGGACGTGGGGTCTGGAGCCAGGCTACCTGGAGTTAACTACTATTGATAGTTTGGTCTGTAAACCTTGCAACCTTCTCATTAGGTTAATACACAGGCACCCCCACATGCAGACACATACGAGCACACGATCATCTGTAAACCTGGGAATCAACCTGCTGAAGCTTTTACGCTGCCGAAGCCCGAGTGCCCCACAGTTGCCTGGGCTGATTTCTGATCCTCCCACACACCTGAACGTCTCTCCACTTCATTTCTTCCACTATCCTGCTAGGTGGAAGAAAGCCTTTCCTGACTCCTAGGAGCACCTGGATGTTCTGTCCTGTCCAGGACATTGTCATACAATGCTAGCTCCTGTCTCCCCTCCAGCCAATAAAACTGAGAAAAGTTGGAATACGCTCTTTTCACCTCTTGGAGTTTTGTTTCTTTAAGGCAAAGATGTGATTAAAAAAAAAGGGGGGGCTGTTGCAAAATGATTTCCGTAGCTTCCCTAATGTGTTTTTCCAGGTACAAAACGCTGCAGAGGAAAACAATTAAATACTGCATAAATATTGTGCCATATTAAGTAGATGTTGATGCTGTTACCTGCATGCTGAGTTATACCCTTCTGCCACGCTGATATCAACTCTCTTTTCTTCCACTTCCCTTCCTGAACAACTCTGACCAGATTTCAAGCACCAGATCAAAGAAAGACCAAAGAAGGCTAAAACCACACGCATTCTCCTAACTCCACTCAGCAAGAGAGACCCTGCGCAGTAAGAATGTGAAATTACACCTTTACTCACTCTGATGACTGCGGACAATTCCTTTTTCCTTTAGTCCGAATCCAGACGTGTCATCAGGGAAGCGTGTGGCAAAGAGACTGCTCTCCCGAAAGTGAAAGCGAAGCTTGGAAAGGAATTGCTTTCATGTTTGGTTCATTCCAAGAAGGAGGAAGGGAGAAAACAAAAACAGCCTCCGCAACCTCAGGCAGGTGTTTCGGACTGCTTCTTACAAACGTCGTCTTTTTTATTTTATTTTAACTGTTTGTAAGCTGAGACCCTTGGATTTCATTGAAAGGAGCACAGATTTAGCAATGGCTATAAGTGGGGACCTCACCATTTGATATGGGCGGGGAATCCCTCAATTTCTTGCTAGACTCATGCGAAGCTGTCAGAATTGAGTAGTGAATGGTCACAAGGACAGAAAAAAAAATCCCTAATCAGAGCTAAAGTACCTTCACATCTTTTGTCTGGCTTTTACCTCTTTGCAACACTGTAAAATAAGCCCAGCAGAAATTAACATCCTCATCCAAGAAGAAAGTGAGTTTCACGGCAGAAAAAGCCCGTCATGGCAAAGCCAAGAGCCAGCCCACTCCTGCTGGGCACTTTTCCATGGTGAAACGTGTTAGGGAACAGATTGGTATGCCAGAAAAGTCCAGGTTAACTAAGCATTCTGTTTTTCAATTCACTTTTTTTTTTTTTTGAGACGGAGCTTCGCTCTTGTTACCCAGGCTGGAGTGCAATGGCGCGATCTCGGCTCACCGCAACCTCCACCTCCTGGGTTCAGGCAATTCTCCTGCCTCAGCCTCCCGAGTAGCTGGGATTACAGGCACGCGCCACCATGCCCAGCTAATTTTTTTTTTGTATTTTGAGTAGAGACGGGGTTTCACCATATTGACCAGGATGGTCTCGATCTGTTGACCTTGTGATCCACCCGCCTCGGCCTCCCAAAGTGCTGGGATTACAGGCTTGAGCCACCGCGCCCCGCCTCAAATCACTTTAATGACTCCAGTTAGTTAAGGGAATGTGCTTGTTAAGAAATGAACTCACTTTTTTCATTATGGATATACTATATTAGAACCATATTGTTAAATAGTAACATATCACAGTTGGAAGAAACTGTAGACCACCTAATCTTAATTCCTTGTTTGAGAAATTAGGAAAGCAAAACCTAGGGAGGTGAGTGATTTGCCTAAGGACATGCCACAAGCCACCATATGCTTCTATCACACAAAGTAATAAAACAGCTGGAGGGCTGGGACGTGGCATTAGCTTGAACTGACTGCAGAGTTGATGGCAAGACATGAGCACCACGGTGCAAAGTGCCCTCTCCTGGACTCCAGCCTTAGCTAGACCGTATTGTACTTCCGGGCCCCATGGTTCCATGTCTCTCATTTTCATTGGTGACATCTGTAACGTAATACCGTAAGCAAAGAGATTTCCTGAGTAAGTGACTATCCCTCACATCTGTCCATTGGGATGTGCAGGAAAACTTCACTGACAGCAAAGATTTCTTCTCCGTGAGCACCTTGAAGTCAGGGCGAGGCTGATTCTTTGTATTATAACTCCCCAGACATACTCTGAGGAGGACTTTGGCCTTCGATGAAACAGACTCCTCTTCAGAATTCAAACCTTTGCACGGTCTTCTCCCACGCCGACTCTGGCCTTGACCATTTGACTAGCTCTGGCCAGTCAGACACTAGCAAGCATGCAGCGAGGTCTCATTACCAAGCACGATTAGCAAGGCTTGAGAGGCAAGCAAATAAGTGATTGTTGTATTAAATTTAGAAAAAAAAGCTGCAGTGGTGTCATATGCATTATTAGCGAAATAAAACACATCGTCGCAACAATCCTTCATACGTATCCCTTATGCCTTATGACTCCTTATACAGATGAAATTTCCCATGACATTGGCTGACTAATGAATGGCTTTCGATAAATAGATTTTGATGGTCTCCTAATGCAATAGTGTGAGCTTAGTACCAGTTCATACTCAGAGAGTATTAGTCCTCGATTCTTGCTGGTTTCTAAACACAACCCAGATTGTTTTCTCTCCACTGTACATTTCTTAACTACGCATTAACTTATTTAGCTATGATGGTGGTTGAAGCCACAATGAAAACCCTCATTTTTCCCTTTTTAAAGAATTAAGGCTGGGTGCAGTGGATCATCCCTGTAATCCCAACACTCTGGGAGGCTGAGGCAGGCAGATTGCCTGAGCCCAACAGTTCAACACCAGCCTGGACAACATGGCAAAACTCCCATCTCTACAAAAAACACAAAAATTAGCTGGGCGTAGTAGTGCCTGCCTGTAGTCCCAGCTACTCAGAAGGCTGAGGTGGGAGGATCACTTGAGCCCAGGTAAGTTCAAGGTTGCATTGAGTCATGATCATGCCACTACACTCCAGCCTGGGTAACAGAGTGAGACTCTGTCTCAAAAAAAAAAGAGAGAGAGAGAGAGAGAGAATTAAATAAAAATCACGTAAAATAGCAAATTTAGTAAACACTGGTATTTCATAGCATTACAGATCAGCAAATCTTAGAATAAAGGGACGCTTTATTATTCCCAGTACAACTGAGGTCTACAGAATTCTAGCAACTGAAGTCCCTTAAATTTATTAACATTCTAAAAACTTAAAGGAGTTTCCTCCTTCCATGTGAGCGGTCATTTTAACAAGAATTTAGTAAGATAAAATTTGCAAAACTTCTAGAAGAGTGACTTGCCAAAACAGCAAGTTACTAGAGAGATGAGCCAGGTGTGGCCAGCGACTTCCACCCACACGGGCCCGCAGGGACTGCTCTTCTCTGCCCACTCCTCATAAAAATTCTTTTTTTTTTAGAGGGAGTTTCACTCTTGTCACCCAGGCTGGAGTGCAATGGCACGATCTCAGCTCACTGCAACCTCTGCCTCCCGGGTTCAAGCAATTCTCCTGCCTGAGCCTCCCGAGCAGCTGGAATTACAGGCGTCTGCCACCAGGCCTGGCTAATTTTTTTGTACTTTTAGTAGAGATGGGGTTTCAGTATGTTACCCAGGCTGGTCTCGAACTCCTGACCTCACGATCCACCCGCCTCGGCCTCCCAGTGTGAGCCACCGCGCTCGGCAACAATTCTTAATAAAACAGCCATTTTAATTATCCTTTAAATTGTTTTAAAGGATAAAACAACCATTTCAACTGTAAACAAAGATAGTGTATAGTCTGTAGGCAGTCTAGTCAATTCATTATAAGATTGATAAGGGAAAGCTTATCATTTTCATTATCATCATTATCAGCACCGACAATGCCAAGGCTTTGCAATCTCTGGAATGGATGAATTTAGACATGAGGATTACATCACTACAGCTTCCAACAGCATATATAGAAGTGAAACTGTGGGACAAACAGAAGACTCTCGTCTCAATGCATCTACGTGAAAAGGCTGGTTAGTACCAGACAATACAATAATTACACTTTGCCAGGCTTTGTGAGGGCCACATATATAGAGAACTAACTGCTCAGTAATACTTTCTCATTGTCGTGAACTATTGGGTATTTGAGGCAATATTATGCATAGACTTAATTTAAAATGGCTCTTAGAGTCTCAGAAGTAAACCTTTATTCATGGTGTTAAAATGGAGACCAGGCCGGAAGAATTGTACAAAACCAGCAAGGACTCATAAGTGACCTCGCCCTTGCTTGATCTGCAGACGTAAGTGACCTATGCAAACATAGTAACTTGAGCACTATACTTGTAAATGCCAATATTAAAGAAAAACATAAGCTCAACCAATCAGAAGCAGCCAACAAACTTACATAACTAAAGACTTTCCAGGCCGGGCGCGGTGGCTCAAGCCTGTAATCACAGCACTTTGGGAGGCCGAGGCGGGTGGATCACCAGGTGAAGAGATCGAGACCATCCTGGTCAACATGGTGAAACCCCGTCTCTACTAAAAATACAAAAAATTAGCTGGGCATGGTGGCGCGTGTCTGTAATCCCAGCTACTCCGGAGGCTGAGGCAGGAGAATTGACTGAACCCAGGAGGCGGAGGTTGCGGTGAGCCGAGATCGGGCCATTGCACTCCAGCCTGGGAAACAAGAGCGAAACTCCGTCTCAAAAAAAAAAAAAAAAAAGACTTTCCAATGATATAGACCAAAATAGATAGCTGTATAACTGAGCGGTCAATGACTGTCTCTGCCCTACTCCCGTCTCCTCCTGAGAAAGTCTCCCCTTGCATTGCGTTAGTGGGGCCTCTCAGCTACTTCTGGTTCATGAGTCATTGCTGGCTCAAAACCACTTTCAAATTATATTGTGCCTCAGTTTATTTTTGTATTTGTATAGATTTATGGGAGCACAGGTGTCATTTTGCTCCATGCATAGATTACATAGTGATGAAAGTCACCCAAATAACATACATTGTACCATTAAGTATCAGATTACATTGGGACAAGGAGGTAATGAGACTGGACCAACCCGTGTTCTCTGGATTAGCAGGAAGCCAACGTGACACGAGACATTTTTGGCATTAAAATTTCTCATGGGTATGTAATGTGACGAATATATTATGAACCTAAAAAACGGTTAAATTCCCTGAGAGAACCGGATAGACAGTCACTGTGAACTGTGCTCAGCTGAGTCCTTCACAGTCCCCATTCGTAAAGGACATGGCTCTGATCCGTATGGGCTGAAATTCTGGGAAGCATTTCTTTTCTTTTTGAACCCTTTCTCTAAAGTGAAGGTACAGTTCCTCTTACCAGTGTCACTTCCATTTCTGCTCACTGAGCCTCAGCTAGTTTGAACCAGGCTCAGCCAAAGACCCCAATGACAACTTTAACAAGAGAGGAAATGACACATGTCCCTCTCCCTGTCACTCTTGCCTACTGAGCAGTATTGAACTTAAACTTCCCCTCTGAAAAAGAAGGCAGTGCTCGCCACACGGAGCCTGGGGTTTAGCCTCCACTTTCATTTATTTTTTATTGTATTTTTTGTAATTTTACAGGGTAGTTGAAAAGTGATACTTCTTTTTTTAATTTCATGAGATATGCACTGTTTTATTCCTTCTTGTTAAACCGCTTTATTGAGGTATGTTTGATACACAAAAAGCTGTACCTATTTGACATGTACAGCTTGAAGACCCTGGAGACAAGTATACTCCATA
This sequence comes from Leontopithecus rosalia, assembly GCA_028533165.1. NCBI lineage: Eukaryota > Metazoa > Chordata > Mammalia > Primates > Cebidae > Leontopithecus > Leontopithecus rosalia. Next base: position 171,443,063 of record CM052650.1, on the reverse strand, counting down.
CCAAAAACCGATCCATCACCTCCAAAAGTTTCCCTTTATTCTCTTTATTTATTATTTTTGTGATAATAGAACAACATAGAATTACCCTCTTAGCAAATTTTTGAATAGGGAATACAGCGTTCTTAGTTATAGGCACTAAACTGTACAGTAGCTCTCTAGGGCTTACTCAGATTGTATAGCCTGGACTTTGTACCCTTTGACTAATCCCACCCTGTTTAACCCTCCTCCTAGCCCCGGGCAGCCACCATCTCACTCCCTACTATTCGAGACTCATCATGTAAATGACACCACGTAGCATCCCTCTGTCCATCTGCATCTGGCTTATTTCACTCAGCATTAACATTCTCCAGGTTCATCCGTGTTGTCACAAATAGCAGAACTTCCTTTTATAAGGTAGAATAATATTCCATCATATATGTATGCGATATTTTCTTTATCTATTCGCCCATCAATAGCACGTAGGTTGCTTCCATGTTTTAGCTATTGTGAAGGCAATAGCATCAAAAAAATAAAATACTTAAGAAAAAACTTAAAGAAGTGAAAGACTTGAACATTGAGAAATGTAAAATATTGATGGAAGACATTAAAACAGACACAAGTAAATGTAAAGACATCTGTGTTCATGGATTGGAAGAACTGATATTATTAAAATGTCCATATCACCCAAAGTGACCTACACATTCATACATAATCCCTACCAAAATATTAATGGCAATTTTATAGAAATAGAAAAGATTTCCTGAAATATATATGAAACTACAAAAGACCCCAAATAGCCAAAGCAATCCTGAGCAAGAACAAAGTTGAGGGCATAAAATGTCCCGATTTTAAAGTATATGACAAAGCTACAGTAATCAAGACAGTATGGTACTGGCTTAAAAACAAACTAATGGAACAGATTAGAGAGCCACAAATAAACCCATGCATAGATGGTCAAGTGTTCTTTGACAGGGCTGCCAAGAACACACAACAGAGAACAGGATAGTCTCTCCAGTAATTGGTGTTTGGAAAGCTCGGTATCTATATGCAAAAGAATGAAGTTGAACTCTTGTCTTACACCATACACATAAAATCCACTCAAATGAGTTTACATTCCTAAACATAAGACCTGAAACCATAAAACTCTTAGAAGAAATACAGAGAAAAAACTTCTTGACATTGGCCTTGGGCAGTGATTTTTTTTGGATATGACACCAAAAATCCAGGCAACACGAGCAAAAATAGAAAATTGGTGACATCTTGTCTCTTATAAATCTGTGAAATGGATTTGGGTGAATGAGGTGTCTCTCTCCTTTATTAACAGTGTTATGATATGGCTCCTCAATCCCTATGCCCTGAATTTGATATTTATTTATTTATTAAAATCAAAAGTAAAACTTTAGACACAACTTCACTATCATCCTCCATTTAAAATATCCCAATTAATTTCACTAGGCATCTAATAAATGGAACCACAAAGGTCTGTCAGAACCTCTAAGTGATCACAGAAAGAAGTTGGAAGTACCAAAAACAAGTCAGAACTTAACCATAATCAGACTGAATGTTATTGGTGAAAGTTTGTGATCATGCAAATTGACCTCCATTTTACAGTGCAAACTTTTTAAATCAAATTATGCTTTAGCCAAACCACCCAATGTTGCCTTTATTAACACAAATTTTAAATCAACATGAGAAATTAAGAGGAAGCCCAGGGTTGGAAGGGATGCTCAGTTGCTTCGAACATGCCGTTTCTTTTCACCTAAGAGTAACCTTTATCTGTATCATGGAATAATCTTATAATAAGACTATGAGAGCTGCTCCCTAAAAGGTGAGAAGTGAAAGTGGAAAGAAGTGGGGAGAGGGAAGGCTTACTGTCATAAATATTTGTTGATACAATAGGTAAATCTAACACAGTTCAAAAAAAACTCTCTAATATAGAGTTTATAGCACATACAGAATGCCTAGTCTTATTCTTTATCTAGAAATAGGACTATTTAAAAAGTGAGTGTACACTGTAAAGTCATCAAAAGAAATAATAGCATTTCTTTTTTCTTTAAATTACCTGTTTATGTCATTTTCTTGATTTTTCTGTTTTTATAGTAGATTTGTAAGAGGTTTTGTGGATGTCACCAAAATTTGCTCTAAGTGTGCTGCTAATTTTGCTTGATATATTGTTTGCTTTTGGTTTTTTAAAGTGATTGTCTTTTTTTGTTTGTTTTTAGTCTTTATTTTTCAGACAGAGTGTCACTCTGTCACCCGGACTGGAGTGCAGTGGCGCAATCTCAGCTCACTGCAACCTCCATCTCCAGGGTTCAAGTGACTCTCCTGCCTCAGCCTCCCTAGTAGCTGGGACTACAGGTACATGCCACCATGCCCTTTTGGTATTTTTAGTAGGGGCGGGTTTCACCATCCTGGCCAGGCTGGTCTCTAACTCCTGATCCTGTGATCTGCCCGCCTTGGCCCCCCAAAGTTCTGGGATTACAGGCGTGAGCCACTGCACCTGGCCCATGATTGTCTTAAGTAGTCAAAACTTCCTCAAAAGATTGACATTGCAAAATGGCAGACTAGGAAGCTTCAGTTCCTCGTTTCCACCATGGAACCATCACAAAATGACCAGAAAGTTGCTGAACAAATCTCAGGGTAGCTCTGGAAAACAAAGGTCTACAGCAACCACGTAAGTACCTAATAAAAAATTCACCTTAAAAATGTAGGAAATCGTATGGCATTTTTCTTTACCCCTGCCCCACTCTGTCCTTGGCTTAGCATGGTCTTGTTCTAGAGGAGGCAGCAGCCCAGCTTCTGGTTATCTCCTTTTGCCTACCTGCAAAAGCTGAGAGAGGTCACTGTTTATTCAAGTATTCATGTTCAAAAAAAACAAAGGGTACACAAAGAAGCAGTAAAACATGGTCCAATCAAAGGAAAATACACATCTCCAGATAATGTCCCTAGAAAGCACAGAAGTTGGACCTGCTAGATAAAGACTAAAATATCTGTCTTGAATACGTTCAAAGATTTAAAGAAAAACACAAAGAACCAAAGAAAACGAGGACACCAATAAATGGACAAAATAAGAATGTCAGCAGAGGCTGGGGACGGTGGCTCAAGGCTGTCATCCCAGCAGAGGCTGGGGACGGTGGCTCAAGCCTGTCATCCCAGCAGAGGCCGGGGATGGTGGCTCACGTGTAATCCCAGCAGAGGCCGGGGATGGTGGCTCACACCTGTCATCCCAGCAGAGGCCGGGCACGGTGGCTCACGTGTAATCCCAGCACTTTGGAAGGCTGAGGCAGGCAGATCACTTGAGGTCAGGACTTTGATACCAACCTGGCCAAAATGTGAAACCCTGTCTCTACTAAAAATACAAAAATTAGCTAGGCATGGTGGCATGCACCTATAATCCCAGATACTTGGGAGGCTGAGGCAGGAGAATTTGCTTGAACCCAGGAGGTGGAGGTTGCGGTGAGCCGAGATTGCGTCACTGCACTGCAGCCTGGGCAACAAAGCAAAATTCTGTCTCAAAAAAAAAAAAGTCAGCAGAGAAATTGAAATTGAAATTATTAAAAAAAGAGGCCAGGCACAGTGGCTCACACCTATAAATCCAACACTTTGGGAGGCCAAGGTGAGTGGATCACAAGGTCAGGAGATCAAGACCATCCTGGCCAACATGGTGAAACTCCATCTCTACCAAAAAAAAAAAAAAATTATGAAGCTGAAAAATACAACTGAAAAGAAAAAATTTACTAGGATTTCAACTGCAGATTTGAGGAAGCAGAGGAAAGATTCAGTACATTTAAAGGCAAGACAATTAAAATTATTGAGTTTGAAGAGCTAAATAGGGAAGACACAAAAAAGAATGAACAAAAAGGAAGACAGCCTAATGGCCTGTGAAACACTGGCAAGCAGGCCGTTACACACATTATGGGAGTTCCAGAGAAGAAGAGAGACAGAAAGGGGCAGGAGATTATGTGAAGAAATATTGCCCCAAATTTGACAAATGTGATGAAATACATGAGTCTAAAAATCCAAGAAGCTCAATGAACTTTTTAGGTAAGATAAACCTAAAGAGACTCACACGAAGACACATTATAATCAAAATAGAACTCTAAGACAAAGATAGTCTTGAAAGCTGCAAGAGAGAAGTTACTTATGATATACAAAGGATTCTCAATAAAATTATTGGTGGATTTGTTAGTAAAAACCTTTGAGGCTGGGGCCGGGCGCGGTGGCTCACGCCTGTAATCCCAGCACTTTGGGAGGCTGAGGTGGGTGGATCACAAGGTCAAGAGATCGAGACCATCCTGGTCAACATGGTGAAACCCCGTCTCTACTAAAAATACAAAAAATTAGCTGGGCATGGTGGCGCGTGCCTGCAGTCCCAGCTACTCAGGAGACTGAGGCAGGAGAATTGCCTGAACCCAGGAGGCGGAGGTTGCGGTGAGCGAGATCGCGCCATTGCACTCCAGCCTGGGCAACAAGAGTGAAACTCCGTCTCAAAAAAAAAAAAACCTTTGAGGCTGGAATGCAGTGAGGTGATATATTTAAAGTGCTGAAGGAAAAAAGAATCTATTAATCAAGAATTCTAAATCAGGCAAAACTGTCTTTCAAAAATGAAGGAGAAACTAAGACATTCACAGATAAAGAAAAGTAGAGGGAGTTCATTATCAGTAGATCTGCCCTACAAGACATGCTAAAGACCAGGAATCCTTCAGATTAAAATAAAATGATTTTAGACAGTTATTCAAAGTCATATAAAGACATGAAGATTTTCAGTAAGCGTAGGCGCATGTTAAAAAAGTTTTATTATACTTTTGGTTTATAACTTCACTTTTTTCTAGAGAATTTTAAAGATAAATGCATAACAATAATTATAAATTTATGTTAGTGAGTACATGATGTACAAAGATGTAATTTGGAGATCAGTAGCATAAAGTCACAAGCGGTGGAGATCTTTAAAAGCCCAGCTGTGTGCAATTGAAGTTAAATTTGTTTCACCTTAAAACGTTGCGTGCAATTCCCATGATAACCACAAAGAAATTGCCAATAATATCTACAGATAATTCTAACCAGAAATGAAAAAGAGGCATTAAAAGTGATTTTGTGAAAGTAAAATGTATCATAAGAGGACTGTGAAAAACTATGCCAACAAATCAACAAGTTGGATAATGTAAGTGAAATGGCCAAATCCTCAGAAACACACAACCTACCGGGACTGAATCACGAAGCCAGAGAAACTCCGAGTAAACCCGTGAGTACTAAGGAGTTTGAATCAGTAATTGAAACACGGCAGGCAACCATCAGATCTCTGAAGTAGATGGCTCAACTGGTGAGTTCTACCACACATTTAAAGAATGCGCACCAATCTTTCTCAAACTTTTCCAAAAAATGGAAGACAAAGGAACACTTCCAACTTATTTAATGAGGCCAGCATCCCCTACTACTGAAGCCAGACAAAGTCATTACAAGAAAAGAAAACTACAGCACAGTACCCCTTATAAATACTGATACAAAATAAATATGTTTAACAAAATGCTCACAGCTTATTAAACAGATTTTACATCATGACCACGTAGGATTTATTCCTGGAATGCATTGACGGTTCAACATACATAGGTTAATCCGCGTAATATACCACGATAACAGAATGAAAGAGAAAACCACGTGATCGGTCGGGCGTGGTGGCTCACACCCACCCAGCACCCTGAGAGGCCAACTCAGGAGGATCACCTGAGGTCAGGAGTTCAAGACCAGCCTGGCCAACATGGTGAAATGCCATCTCTACTAAAAGTACAAAAATTAGCCCGGTGTGGTGGCTGGCACCTCTAGTCCCAGCTACTTGGGAGGCCGAGCAGGACAATTGCTTGAACCTGGGAAGCAAAGTTGCAGTGAGCTGAGATCACACCACTGCACTCCAGCCTGGGCGACAGAGGGAGAGTCTGTCAAAACAAAACAAAACACATGATCATCTCATTTGATGCAGAAAAGGCATTTACTCCTGTTAAAAACCCTTTTATGATACAAACCTTCAACCCTTTGAAGGACTGTTTTGATGACAGGGCAACATACAACGACTCCTAGATAGGTGAAAAGCAGAATACTTTGTTACTTACAGTTCCAGGTGAGAGAAGGCTGCCAGGCAGGGCCACCCAGGGGACTGAGCCTTGGCCAGGGTAACAGCTGGAGCCATGGGAAGCAGTTTGTGTGCAGCGGGCTGGGTGGAGCGGCCAGATTTTGAGGATTTCCTGTGGGTTGGTTATTTGAATACTTTCAGAGGGCTCTGGGGAATCGGGGCGTCCCCCGTGCCGTGGTAACTGGCCCTAAGGTGATTCGGTAGGTGGGTAGTGGCCTGTGGTGTGAGGGCCCTGGAAGGGAAATGGTTCTGTTGCGGACTTAATCCTGACGAGGGGAGCTGACCAGCCTCCGAGCAGCTCCTCACAACTGGATGAGGACAGCGTTTTACAAAGCTGTATTACAATTGACTCCCTGATGCCTTGATATCAGCTTCAACCTTAGGTTTTTTTTTGGGGGGGGGTGGGAGGAGGCACTTGAGTGGCACAAATAGTAGAGGACATTTCCAGAGAGTAAGGCATAAGTTTCTTAAAAGGATAGAAAACAATTTATTATGAGACTCAAAAAGGGAAAAACGAGGAAATGTATAAGGAGTCCCAGAAGGCTGTCTCATAACCAAGTTCCCTCTTCATAACTGTCAAGAACACAGACCTGAAATCCCCACCGTCTCTCACAGTGTTTGATGGAGCTGTAACATACGTTCAAAGTGTGAGTTATATTTTTATGACAATGATACCTTGGTGAATTTCGTGGGTCAAGATGGCAGGTCTAGCGGTTCTGTTGGGGGAGGATGTGAGTTAACCATTTGGTAAGAGACATGGGAAAGTTAATGGGATGTGGAAGCAGAGGAAAGGGGTAGCTGTGGGGGTCGCGGTGAAAGTCGCAGGGCGGGAGTGGCAGTGGGGAGCTGGGGGTGGACGGCAGAAGAGGGTGGACAGCGGGAGGTTCTCTCCTCTGTGGGTCAGCGAGTGAACTGACATGAGGAAGTGCCTCCTGGGGCAAGCTACCCTTTTCATTAATATTTACGGCAGCACAGAGTGGTGACTGTGATAGGATTTCCCTTCAGACGTGGGAATGTGCAGGTGTATGTTTCGGCAGAGAGGCAAATGGCAAGCTCAGGGGGTGTAACAGATTCTCTAGTGAGAGTAGCCTGTGTCCAATCTGCCAGTGCCTTGAGAAAGGCAGCCTGTGGACGTCACTGGGGCGGTGGTTTCAGATGGAACTAGGACGTCCTTCGAGGTGGGTGCGCACTTGGATTCACGTGAGTCACGTTTCTGTGACCCTGTTGTATTGTAACAAGGCTGAAATGCTTGTAGAATTTGAGGGTATGGTTTGGCCTGGGAGCTTGACTTGTAAAAAAAAGGATCCCAAAGCAACAATAACAATAATCAAACACTAAGTGTTGCTGAGGGTGTGGCTCTCTGGGAACAGTGTGCATGGCTGATAGGAACGTAAAATGGAGGAGGCACTGTGAAAAACATTATGTTGAATCCTCAAGAAAATTAAACAAAGAGTCACTAAATCATCCTACAATTCCACTTCCGGGAGTGTACCCACAAGAATGGAAAGCAGAGACCTGGAAAGGGGCTTGCACCCTACGTTCATAGCAGCGTTACTGGCAATACAGAAAGGTGGAAGCATGTCCCTCGGTGGATACGTGCATAGCGAAATGTGTATACCTACAGTGGAATAGTATTCAGCCCTGAAAAGGACTGGAATTCTGATCTTTCATTCACCGCCACGTGGATGAAACTGGAAATCATTATGCTGAGGAAGTAACCACACTGAAAAGGACAGATATTTATGATTCCATTTGATTCAAATAATTCCTCAGTGTATATACTGATAGAGACAAAAAGAATGATGGTTCCTAGGGGCTAGGAAGCAGAGGGTGGCAGGGAGGTATTTTTTACTGGGCAGAGAGTCTCAGTTTAGGGTAAGAAAACAGTTCTGAAGATACGTAGCCTTACATAGCACTGCACCATCTGGAGACTGGTGGTTACACAATACGAACGCACTTCATGCCACTGAAGTGTGCATTTCAAAGCGGTTCAAAGGGTAAGTTGTATGTTATGTATACGTCTCACAGTAAAAACAGTTTATGAAATAGCAATGCTTCAGTCTGGGAGTGTAACCATACAGCACTAATGAAACAGAATCGCGGCCGCATTGTCGAAAGCTGTAGGGTAGCACTTACATGAACGGAGAAAGTCGTGTCCATCCTGGGACTCACACTGTGAGATGATCACGTCGTCCTTCTTCAGTACCATTGATTTCAATGACTCCATGATAGAAGTAGGTATCTTTCTGTATGTTAGTTCTAAAATCCAGTTTCTAACTATCAAGAAAGGCAGATGTAGCAACAGAAATGGCACGAACTGTGGAATTAAACAAACACAAATTCAAGTCATGACTCTGTCACCTACTAGTTTTAGGAACCTTGACAAATTATTTTATCTCTCTGAGCGTAATTTCCTCTTCTGTCAGTTGTAGGCAATTTACCCAATTTGCAGAATTGCTGAGGATTAGGAATCATTTAGCTAAATATTTGACACCTAAATGTATAATTTATTGAATAAATTATAGCTCTTGTTATTACTATTAAGATAAATCAAGTAATTCTTTTTTTTTTTTTTGAGACGGAATCTTGCTCTGTTGCCCAGGTGGGAGTGTAATGGCATGATCTCAGCTCACTGCAACCTCCACCTCCTGAGTTCATGTGATTCTCCTGCCTCAGCCTCCTGAATAGCTGAGATTACAGGTGCACACCACCACGCCCAGCTAATTTTTTTGTATTTTTAGTAGAGACACGGTTTCACTATGTTGGCCAGACTGGTCTCGAACTGCTGACCTCGTGATCCACTCTCCTCGGCTTCCCAAAGTGCTGAGATTACAGGCGTGAGCCGCTGCGCCTGTAACCAAGTAATTCTTAGAAGAAAACCAGACAGGCAGTACCTTTGAGTACAAACGAACGTACAATAGCTGTCAGCATGTCAAAGACTTGCATTCCATGAGCAATGTACTGTTTCTCAAGGAGTATCCACAGGCACAGGCTGGGAAAACAGCACCTGGTTTTGTCTGTCCAATCCCCATCTGGTGGCACGCAGACACTGTTGGTGGCTGCACGTCCACCAACACATTCGGAAGGGAGATTGCTCAAAGAGATACCATTGACATAGATGTCAAGATTTTAAGAGACTTAAAAAAATGTATGTTTTAAAAATAAGCATGTGATTTTCATGTTATGATATTCATTGTTGGAGTTTCATAGGAAATGTTACACAGATGACCGAATTTCATCCCTAAAGTATGTTAGTCCACCAAATAGTTCTTGAGAATATCTGCTTTCGTTTATTCTCAAGGATAGTTAAACTCGGATGATTTAATAAATGGAAAAGAATATCTTACTGTTGGTTGATTTTAAATCATTGCAGCTGAACATTTTATATTTTGAATCTTATCATATAACTTTAATTTTAATATTATTTTTGCTCATTTTTATTTTTGTCCAGTGTGACGTTTGTCCAGTTTTTCTACTATTTTTATTTTTTTTAATTCATAGGAAGTTTCACAACATTAAAACAATTAGTCTTCTGTCATACAGGCCACTGTTTCTGTCTGCTTTGTTGTCTTTTCTTTCTGAGACAGGATGTCACTCTGTCACCCAGGCTTTCTTTTTTCTTTTTTTGAGATAGGCTCTTACTCTTGTTGCATCCGAGTGAGTTGTTAGCAAGTGCCACTCTCTGAGATGTGATTGTGAGTCCTGTATTGCTGGCGACTGAGAGTCAGCTCACGCTCAAAATCTCTCGGCCCCGAGGAAATGGTTGTGATTTCCTTTTATATGTTGCTCAGGGTAAGGGACGCAAAGTGGAACTTTACAGAAGCAGAGTGAGCAAGTTAGGGGAGGAGGCTGGTAACTAGGAGGCAGGAGGCTCCCACGATTGTTGATTAACTAACGAGGGTATACACAAGCGGTTCCGTGACTGCTGGTTACCAAGGGGGACACTCGGTACGTTCTTACGATCCATCAAGGGAATTCACAATAGCAAGTGGGCTTGTCAAACAGGTATGTTTACAGCGGTTACGTGTTTCTGTGATTCTAAGCACAACATGACCCAGCACTGTGTGACCCAGGTATGCACTCAGGGGAGGAATGGCGGCGGTGGTGGTGGGAGCCAAGATGGAGTCAGTCAGGCTCACTTCTAACATGGAGGTAGTTTGGTTCACCTCACTCTATCACCCAGACTGGAGTGCAGTGGTGTGGCCTTGTCTCACCGCAGCCTTGCCGTCACGGGCTCAAGAGATTCTCCCATCTCAGCCCCCTGAGTAGCTGGGACTATAGGCACATGCCACCGGCCCAACTAATTTTTTTTTTTTGTAGATCTCGCAGTGTCGTAGATCTGTGTGTTGACCATGTTTGGTCCTCAGATGGAGGTCTCTGCATCCTGGCATTTGGAAATGCTGTGTGAAGTCACACTCGTCTTCCTCTGCCTCAGGATTCCCGTGTGTTCCAAGTTTTAAATGAACATTTCACTCAGCTTCTGCTTTTTTCAACATTAAATGGTTACTTCTGGATAGATAATGCTCTTCTAAGGAAAATGTTAGAAAACAGATTAAAGGCTGCAAACCGAAAGAGGGCCTGCAGCTATTAGGTTATAGTCAGTCATGAACTTCAAGTACTCCTCACAGAAAGAGGATAACACAGCAATGAAAAGCAGAGTTTTGTCATCAGAAAGACTGAGGTTTGCACATGGTTCTGCCTCTCAGCGACTGTGTGGCCGTGAGCAACGTCACTAAGCTCCTTAAGCCTCAGTGGCCGCGTCTGCCTTAGAGGACTATGGTGAGGATTAAATGGAGTAACGTCGTCCACTTCTAGCATGTACTGAACTCTCAGTGATCAGTATGGTTAGTAACTTTCAGTGATAATTTTACTTTCCTATTTAATGCACTTGATCAATACGCTTCTTATAATGAAATAGCCCTATCTCAGTGTATTTCACTTAATGACTCCTTTTTTCCACCAGATACAATTGCATGATTTAACAGCCTTCCTTCCTTCCTCTGAGAACTGTACACCAACTTCTAAGTCCGTGATGTAATTGCCAGTGATCTGCTGCCGCTGTTACAGGTAGGCTGTAGAAGGCTGCATTCTCGGCCATGTTAGTTCTCATTGTACTAAGAGTAAAGTGTTTTGTTTTTGTTTTTGAGACAGGGTCCTGCTCTGTCGCCCAGCCTGGAGTGCGATGGCGTGAACATGGCTCACTGCAGCCTCCACCTCCTGGGCCCAAGCG
>CM052650.1:171411410-171422501 GCA_028533165.1 Leontopithecus rosalia | reverse complement strand
GGCAATTCTCCTGCCTCAGCCTCCCGAGTAGCTGGGATTACAGGCACACGCTACCGTGCCCAGCTAATTTTTTGTATTTTTAGTAGAGACGGGGTTTCACCATGTTGACCAGGATGGTCTCGATCTCTTGACCTCGTGATCCACCCGCCTCGGCCTCCCAAAGTGCTGGGATTACAGGCTTGAGCCACCGCGCCCGGCCAGGAAACCTTAAATTGTTCTTCAGAGCGGCTGTACTGGTTTACATTCCCACCAACAGTATATAAGAGTTCCCTTTTTTTTTTTTTTTTTGAGACAGAGTCTCGCTCTGTCACCAGGCTGGAGTGCAGTGGGCACGATCTTGGGTCACTGCAACCTCCACCTCCCGGGTTCAAGTGATTTTCCTGCCTCAGCCTCCCAAGTAGCTGGGATTACAGAAGCGTGCCACCATGCCCAGCTAATTTTTGTATCTTTAGTAAAGACGGGGTTTCACCATGTTGGCCAGGATGGTCTCAATCTTTTGACCATGTGATCCCCCCACCTTGGCCTCCCAACGTGCTGGGATTACAGGTGTGAGCCACCGCACCCGGCCAAGTGTTCCCTTTAGCCCTCGGCAGCCTTTGTTGTTTTTTGCCTTTTTGAAAATTGCCATTCTAACTGGAGTGAGATTATAGCTCATTGTGGTTTTGATATGCATTCTCTGATGAGTAATGATGTTGTGGATTTTTTTACATACTTACTGGCTATTGTATGTCTCCTTTAAATAAATGTCTTGAGCCCAGGAAGCGAAGGTTGCAGTGAGCCAAGATCATGCCACAGCATTCCAGCCTGGACAACAGAGACAGACCCTGTGTCAAAAAAAAAAAAAAAAAAAAAAGGAAGAAAGTGAGAAAGAGAGAGAAATGTCTATTCATCTCCTTCTCTACTTTTTAAATGAGATTACTTGTGTTTTTTTTCTGTTGAGTTGTTTGAGCTCTTTGTATAGTTTGAATATTAGTCCCTTATCAGCTGAATAGATTGCAAATATTTTCTCCATTCAGCGGGTTGTCTCTTCACGCTCTTGTTTTCTTTAATGTGCAGAAGCTTTTAAGTTTAATATAGTCTAATTTGTCTATTTTTATTTTCATTGCCCGTGCTTTTGAGGTCTTAGGTAAAAATTTTGCCTAAACCAGTGTCCTGCAATGTTTCATCTATGCTTTCTTCTAGTAGTTTTATTTATTTATTTATTTATTTTTTTATTTATTTTTGAGATGGAGTTTCGCTCTTGTTACCCAGGCTGGAGTGCAATGGTGCGATCTTGGCTCACTGCAACCTCCGCCTCCTGGGTTCAGGCAATTCTCCTGCCTCAGCCTCCTGAGTAGCTGGGATTACAGGCACACGCCACCATGCCCAGCTAGTTTTTTGCATTTTTAGTAGAGACGGGGTTTCACAGTGTTGACCAGGACGGTCTCGATTTCTTGACCTCGTGATCCACCCGCCTCGGCCTCCCAAAGTGCTGGGATTACAGGCGTGAGCCACCGTTTTGTTTCAGGTTAGTCATTTTTGCTTTTAATCCATCTTGAGTTGATATTTTGTGTAAAATGAGATATATGGGTCTAGCTTCATTCTTCTGTGTGTGTATATCAAGCTTTCCCAACATTATTTATTAAAGAGACTGTCCTTTCCTCAATATATGTTCTTGACACTTTTATCAAATATCAGTTGGGTGTAAATACCTGGACGTATTGCTAGATTCTCTATTTTATTCCACTGATCTATGTATCTGTTTTTATACCAGCACCATGCTGTTTTAGTTACTACAGCTTTGTAGTATGTTTTGAAATCTGGTAGTGTGATGCTTCCAGCTGTGTTCTTTCTGCTCAGAATTGCATTGACTCTTAGGGATCCTTTGTGGTTCTGTGTGAATCTTAGGATTGTTTCTTTCTCTTTTTGTGAAGAATATTATTGGTAGGGATTTCTTTCAAACTAGATTGCTTTGGGTATGGTCATTTTAACAATATTTATTCTTCCAGTTTATGAACATGGTCTGTCTTCCTATATTTTGTGTCCTCTTCAACTTCTTTCGTTAGCATTTTATAGTTTTCCTTGTAGAGATCTTTCACTTCCATGGTTAAATTTATTCCTAAGTATTTTATCATTTTTGTAGCTATTGTAAATGGGATTGCTCTCTTGATTTCCTTTTCAGCTAATTCATCACTGGTGTACAGAAACACTGCCAATTTTTGGTATGCTGATCTTGAATCCTGCAACTTTACTGAATTTGTTTATGAGTTCTAAGAGTTTTGTGGTAAAGTTTAGGTTTTTCCAAATGTAAAATCACGTTGTCTCTGCAGAAAGGGACAATTTGACTTCCTTCATTCTAATTTAGATGACTTTATTTCTTTTACTTGCCTAATAGCTCTGGCTGGGACTTCCAGTATTAAGTTGAATACATACGCCAAGAGTGGGCAACCCTGTTTTTTTTTTTTTTTTTTTTTTTTGGAGCCGGGATTACAGGCACGCGCCACCGGGGCCAGCTAATTTTTTGTATCTTTAGTAGAGATGGGGTTTCACTATGTTGACCAGGATGGTCTCGATCTGTTGACCTCGTGATCCACCCACCTCGGCCTCCCAAAGTGCTGGGACTACAGGCTTGAGCCACCGCGCCCGGCCAACCCTGTCTTATTCCAGTTTAGTATGACGTTAGCTCAGGTTTTGTCATACACAGCCTTTATTGTGTTGAGATATGTTTCTTCTATACCTAAGTTATTACAAATTTTTATCGTGAAAAGTTGTTGAATTTTATCAAATTTCTGTCTATTGAGATGATCGTGTGGTTTTGTCCTTCATTCTGTTGATGTCATGTTACTAACACACTCTTATTTAGCAAAAGTGAGATCATGACTATATCTGATTTTAGAAGCCACATTCTCTGAACTGACAGCATGCCTGTTTAGAACATGAAACATAAGAATTCAGACAAACTGGTCACTCACAAACTTGAGATTTTATGTCCTAATTTTTTTCTGTTATGTTAATATTGGAAGAGTTTTCAGGTTTCAGAATCTTGGCCATTCACATTCCACGTTATCAGAATAAACAAACTCCATAGAGACTTTAGGGCTGAATCATATTTCACATAACGGCATCACACTAATCAATGTCTGAATGCAGATTTTAATGTCTAAGTTTTCTTTCAATGGCTTGTATTTAAAATTTACAAAGCGGCTTTATTTCTACTGACGTGTAAAACTCTAGGTCCTGTTTCGGAACCACTTTTCTCCAGGGACACAAAACATCTTAGATTTTTTTCTTTATTCTCTAGGTTCTAGATCAGTTAATAATTTCAGACATCCAATGAAATATACTGACGTTTTTGTGTGATTATTCATAGCGTGGTAATATTGGCTTTGCTCTATGAAATTTGCCTTATGTATAATTCTGTATAAAACAAAATCATATATAATGATTTATTAAACATTTTAGATTTTTCATTAACTTCACAGTAGCAAGTTAGCATGATTAACTGTGGGTGAAGCAAGACTAAATCCACTCACCCTAAACAGACTTTTCTGAGTGACTGAAAGAAGATTCCCGTTGGATCGAGAAGATCCTCCTTTTGCCGCCTCTATTCCATCGATTCCTTTGGTAACAGCATCTTGATTCTCTTCAGTGAGCCACAGCGTTCCTCTTCACTTCCAGACCATGTGGTTTGGGGGTTGCTGATGCCAACCCCGGGCTCTGGTTGATCCTAGTCTGACCATTGGCATATCCCAGACCTCTGGCTTCAGTGTGGGTTTAAGGATGGTCACATGGCTCAAGGTGTTCAAGGGAGAATTGACGAGGACTTTACTTGAACCATGGAGAAAACAGTGAGCTTCCTTTCCCATAGCGCGGCTAAGCTGCTATCCTGTGAGCTTGGGGCTGTGAAAAACATCGCATCACCATGTCCAGAACCTGCCCTGGGGTGAATTTCACATCTTGAAAACCAGAGCTGAGACATAAAGCCGATCGGCACGACAGCGTGTGCTTTGGGTACTCCTGCCATGACATCTTCTTGGGACTTTTCAAACAGTGTGAGGCAACATGTTCCTTTTTTAGTTGTCTGCTTTGTTATAGCAGTTTAATGGCATTTCTGTCCCTTGCAACCAGAATAATCGTGATCAACATCACAGTCTTTTACAAGATCTGAAGAAAACTACATTCTTCAGAGTCCTTAAGCAGAGATCAATAACAACATAAAGAAAATTAGAGTAATTTAAATTGCTGCGTCGTGCTTTGATCTATCTGAAATGTCCTGGACCCTGCCTACTAAGGTAATGTTAACTGTCATCCTGACATTCATCTTTGGTGAAATAAAGATGCTTTTCTTCAAAACTTCATTTTAGCCCACAAGGAAACTGACAGGCTTTAAGGAAACTTAAATTGGCATTAAATTTAAGGTGCTTGTAACTCATGCGACTGTCTCCCAAGGCCTGGAGTCTGATGTGCAAGAGTTTCCTCCTCCAGCCATGCTGGGCTGCACCCCTCTGCCTGCCTGTGCCGTCCCCTTCCCACTTACCGACCTTCACACACATGGTTCTGCCCACCGAGAATGCTCTTTGCTCTTCCTTGGATCTAATTAACTTCTATTTATTCTTCAAGAAACATTCCTGGCCCCTGGATGTAATTGGGTAACAGGGTCCTCTGTTAGCAATCAAATGCCTAGTATGTCTTAGCACTGTGCCTATTCATAATTAATTTGTAATTATCCATTTAATGTTTGTCTTCTCTGAAGGAAACTGCGTTTCTCAGAGTCCATGAGGAGTCTGCTTGCCACTGCCTTCCAGCACCTACCCCAATTCCTGGACACAGAAAATACTCAGTAATAATGCGCCTGTAACATTCACAGCCTAGGGTCACCACCTTTATGCAGACTTATTCTACTCTGAAGCCCTGACTGAGCTGAGCCTATTGCTGCTTCAGTACATGTATCGGATGGGGAGCTGGACATCTTCCTTACGCTCCTTTCTAACTGATCTTTCCTTGTTTCTGGGATCTCTCCAGACTCTCTTTTCCCAGGACATTCACAGCTCGTTCAATGCACTGAAAATGATAGCTGTATTTTGAGGCATATACCTTTATGACACATTGCTGAGTACATATAGTCATTTTTTTCTCATGAATTCTTTATTTTCTCCTTCCTTCCTTGCTTCCTTTCCCTCCCTCCCTCCCTCCCTCCCTCCTCTCTCTCTCTCTCTCTCTCTCTCTCTCTCTCTCTCTCTCTCTCTCAATCTCTCTCTCTCTCTCTCTCTCTTTCTTGACAGAGGTTTGCTTTTGTCACCCAGACTGGAGGGCAGTGGTGTGGTCTCAGCCCACTGCAACCTCTGCCTCCAGGGTTCAAGTGATTCTCCTGCCTCAGCCTCCTAATTATCTGGGATTACAGGCACCTGCCACCACATCCGGCTAATTTTTGTATTTTTAGTAGAGACAGGACTTTACCATGTTGGGCAGGCTGGTCTTGAACCCCTGACCTCAGGTGATCCACCCACCTCAGCCTCCCAAAGTGCTGGGATTACAGGCGTGAGCCACCGCGCCCAGCCACGTGAGCGCTTTCAGACAGTGCTGGGCCCAGCCCTACCCTAAACCGTGTGTACACACCGCGGTTCTTGGTCTTCACCTCGCATCAGAATGGTCTGCAGAGAGTTTAAAACAACAGGTGTATGAGACTCACTGCTTGGAGATTCTGTTTCACCTGGGCATAGGCGAGGTCCAGGTGTCCATGTATTTTGGAAACGGGGTGGTGGTTTCAATGAGCAGCCGGCATTAATAACACTGGTGTGTGCACACACATGCACAGACAGTATAAACCGCAGCCTCGGCTGAGTGGTAAACATGGACCTGTGTCACTGGCTTTCTGTTGGGGCCACCAGAGATCTGTGCATGTAAGGGAGCCCAGTGTGAGGGAGGAAGGACTCAGGCAGCTGAGGCCAGCTGTGAACAAAGCTTTCCTCATACGGGAGGCTGACCTGCGTGCAGCCAGGTGCCCACCTTTCAGCTCCGTTCCCGCCCCACGCCCACAGACTTGGTCCTGGGAGAGGGAGAGCTTTAAAGAAAAAAAGATTCTGGGCGGTGGCTCATGCCTATAATCTCAGCACTTTGGGAGGCCGAGGTGGGTGGATCACGAGGTCAACAGATCGAGACCATCCTGGTCAACATGGTGAAACCTCTTCTCTACTAAAAATACAAAAATTAGCTGGGCATGGTGGTGCGTGCCTGTAATCCCAGCTACTCGGGAGGCTGAGGCAGGAGAATTGCCTGAACCCAGGAGGCGGAGGTGAGCCGAGATCGCGCCATTGCACTCCAGCCTGGGTAACAAGAGCGAAACTCCGTCTTTAAAAAAAAAAAAAGAAAAGAAAAAAAGAGAAAACCCCAGCGACTTCAGGTTGCAGGAGCCAACAGAAGGGAACAGAGAACCACGGAAGAGACATGCTCCTCACTTCACAGATGACCTTTTACTTGCTATTGCAGGATGAGGCCATCAGTGCAGTGCAGCGAGCCTGGGATGGAGAGAAAGGGCCTCGGCTCCTGGCATGTGGTGGGATTAGCGAAATGTGCCAGGTGGGGGTCTCCAGGTATCCGACTGGACAGTGAAACCCACTGCTCCCCTCACCCTTTCTCTGTCACACACACAGCTAGTGACCTCCAAAAGTGTCTTGGGGGAATTTGGGAGGATGCTCATGTCCTGCACTGGTGACAGCGCTGTTATCACTGTTACTGTGAGCCTGTTTCTCAGGCTTGTAAGGTGGCCAGAAGGAACACACATACACGCACACAGCCGCACACAGCCGCACACACGCATTCACGCACACACACACAGACACACGCATCCACACGCACGGCCACTGTCTCATGAGAAAGTGAGGACAGGTTCACACTCCTGGGGACACAGGAAGCAAAATGTGAAAATGGAAGCTGCCCTCAAGCAGAAGGCACTGGAGACCCAGTTCACCTGCTCCTTCTGCAACCAGAAGAATCTAATGATGGGGAAATGGAACCAGCCCACGCACCGGCCCTGGAGTCACGACTTGTGCTGTGTGCAACACACAACCAAGCTACAACTTACGTGAATTTGTTTCTATTGGGGACCAAAGTCCCCCATCCCTAGGAACTGTGAACACAGAATCCAGGATGATACATCTGACCCTACA
The DNA here is from genome assembly GCA_028533165.1 of Leontopithecus rosalia. Taxonomy (NCBI): domain Eukaryota; kingdom Metazoa; phylum Chordata; class Mammalia; order Primates; family Cebidae; genus Leontopithecus; species Leontopithecus rosalia. The sequence continues at coordinate 171,415,356 of CM052650.1, read as the reverse complement.
TTTCTGACCTATATATTTTTATCCCTTCTTTCTCTTTTTAAAAATTATTTGTCTCTTCCAATGAGTCTATAATGGGCTGGCCACTTTCTTGATGAAGGGCATTTATTCCAGCTATAGAAAAATCTGGTTCCTCCATCTGCAGATAGTAGGTCACATCTCAAGCGCTGAACGTCACCTTACAGATTCGCCTCTAGCCAGTTCTGTGTGATGCTGAAACTGAAGATCTCCTGCCCTCCCCAACATCTCCAGGATGAATGCCCCCACGGTGGCACATCAGCCAGAAGTGTCTCCTCCCCACAGGAGCTGTGGCCAGGCACAAAAATCTGCCAAAGGCGCTAGGTTGTGGCGAGAAGAGAGTCACGGTTGAAAATTCCCCTCTCACTTTGCGGAAGATGATGAGTTGTTACTTCCTGAATTTCGCAGTTGGAAACCCTGGTTTTCCCTCTAGGTTTTGCTGTTTAACTCTCCGGGCTTTAAATGCAGAGAAGGGAGTCAGAATTCAATGAGTACCTCCTACGGGACAGTTTAGAAAGAATTCAATTCCATAAGAAGGTCTGCAATTTTATAATTTAATCATCAAGTCTATAAATTAACAAATTTGGAATTAAAGCTTCCAACACTCCAGGTATGTGATGTGGTGGGGAACTTGTTTTCCAAGCCCTCGGAGGAAGACATGCCAAATTCTTAAGTTTTTTAATATGCGATTCCTTCCCTCCCTCCCTTCCTCTCTCTCTCTTTCTTTCTCTGTTTCTTTTCTTTTCTTTTTGAGATGGAGTCTTGCTCTGTCGCCCAGGCTGGAGTGCAGCGGTGTGATCTTGGCTCACTGCAACTTCCGCCTCCTGGGTTCAAGTGATTCTCCTGCCTCAGCCTCCCAAGTAGCTGGGACTACAGATGTGAAATTAGCCACACTCAGTGAATTTTTGTATTTTTAGTAGAGACAGGTGTCACCATGTTTGTTGGCCAGGCTGCTCCCAATACCCTGACCTCGTGATCCGCCTGCCTTGGCCTCCCAAAGTCCTGGTGGCTCACAGGCGAGCCACCACACCTGGCCGAGATTTTCTTTATTACAGGAAAGCAACTTAAACACTTTCAGAAAATAATCTTGAACAGCAAAGAAAACTGATTTACCTTGTGCTTCCCTACTGTTTGCTGCAATTGCTTGCCCTGCTAAAAGGGACAGTGTTTTTATCAGAATTCATGAAAAGGATTCACTATCTGTTCAAGTTTTAAGTCCCAAAGTTTATACGGATTCCATGAAATCAACCAACGCCTTAGTCACTATTTCATTCCAGTGTCATATGTGAACATCCATGTGAATCCAACCAACTGATAAAATGTAAGAACTGGATGTTCTTCAACTTCTGTTTCCCTCAGATTCATTCTTCTGAGAATCTAGGGACATAGAATATGCTAGTTTAGATGGCTGTGGATTCGATTAATTTAAAGATTTAAAATAAGAAAATGAGACCTGGCTGGGTGCAGGGGCTCACACCTGTAATCCCAGCAATTTGGGAGGCCGAGGTGGGTGGATCACAAGGTCAGGAGATCAAGACCATCCTGGCTAACACAGTAAAACCGTGTCTCTACTAAAAATACAAAAAAATTAGCTGGGCCTGGTGGCGGGCACCTGTAGTCCCAGTTACTCAGGAGGCTGAGGTAGGAGAACCACTTGAACCCAGGAGGCGGAGGTTACAGTGAGCCAAGATTGTACCATTGCCCTCTAGCCTGGGTGACAGAGTGGGACTCTGTCTCAAAAAAAAAAAAACAAAAAAACAAAAAAAACAGAAAATAAGACCTAACATTTTGTTTTCTTCTTACACACACACACACACACACACACACACACACACACCTTTTACTCAATTTTTTTTTATATCTAAAGACATAAGAAATAGACCAAATACCGAATGATATGTAGCACCCTTTCTAACACCGAGTGCCACTGATTTTATGAAATGTATCATTGATCTCTGATCATAATCTGATGTACAATTGTACCCTAATTGGAAATACAGAACAGAGCACTGTTCTTTAAAACTTTGAGAGCACATTATTTATTTGTCAATAAAACTTTGAGAGCACATTATTTAAACTCATAAAATACCTGGAATTTTTGCTCTTCAATTGTTAATAAAGAAAGGTCATGATACTCAAATGTTAAGAGATTACTTTGAAAAAAAAATTTTTTTTTGAGACAGAGTCTACCTCTGTCTCTCAGGCTGGAGTGCAGTGATGCGATCTCGGCTCACGGCAACCTCCACCTCCCAGGTTCAAGCAATTCTCCTGCCTCAGCCTCCTGAGTAGCTGGGATTACAGGTGTGCACTACCATGCCTGGCTAATTTTTTGTATTTTTAGTAGAGACGGGGCTTCACCATGTTGTCCAGGTTGGTCTTGAACTCCTGATCTCAGGTGATCTGCCCGCCTTGACCTCCTGAAGTGCTGGGATTATAGGCGTGAGCTGCCACGTCTGGCCTGAAAAACTTTTAAACCCATTATTAGATATATAATTTGATCAGCACATGTGTCCTGGTATTTGAAGTTTGATCCACCACAGTAGGGAGGATTGGGTGGCGGGGAGAGGATTCCTTGGGAAGGAGCAGGCAAGGCAGGCTGAGCAGGCTCTGGGTGGAGAGTTTCAATAATTTCAGCAGACTCTGGGCATAGGGGCTGTCCCTAACTGTCTGGTACCTGGTTTGGGGGTGATCAGGGCAGGGGGAATCATGACCCTGAATTTGAGATTCCCAATAGCGGACATAGTCGGGGATGTGGGCTTTGGATTGGTTCATTTGCATTTGAAAGGCTCTCCCTGGAGGGGGTGTCCTTCACTCTCTCTAGGAATTGGCTAACTAGAGAGGGTTGTAGGCTGACTGCCAGTGCCACTGGGCTCAGCCAGACCCCAGATGTCAAACCATCAACACACATAAAATAAAAATACGTGCTTAGACACATGCATTCTGCAGTGTCGAATAACACCTGGGCAGTGGGAAATTCATATCTAGTCTCCCAGCTGGGAAACAAAAAGGAAATACTAAGAACAGTTAATATTGCAAAGTGGTACCCACTAAACACCCTCCATGTCTCTGTGTTTTGTAGCTGGCAGCTTTGTTATCGTGACATCACATGTTATCCAAAGAGCTTTTGTCGTTGTTGCAGAGGCCCCTTCATGGGCTCTTCTGCATTTGTAAAAGCGTCTTTGGTTTGGAAGCCTGATACCACCGAAAGAGAACCGCAGCGCAAATGGTTTTGAAATCCTCCACTGATGGATCCTGCGAGCTCAACTAGCCCCGGAGCCTTCCATGGCTCCAGTCCCAAAGGACTTTATATCAAAACATTCTTTGCTTATTTTGCTACCCCTCAGAATTGCATGTATCCCTTCTCTGGAGGTTTTAACAGCTGGTGAGCTACCCCAGGCTCTGGTGGCACCCTCCGTACGTGACCCTTGACCTTCCACTTCCCTGAACTGATGAAAACAGCTGTGTTCGCTCAAATAAATATTTCTTAACTGCCTACTTTGGGGAAAATGCTGTGTGAAATGCTTGATGGATTTATTTATTCAACACCTGTTTATGAAGTGTTGATTATGTGCTAGACACTTTTGTAGACATTGAGGATACATTAGTGAACTAAATAGACAAAGGCTCCCTCATGGAGCTTATTTTGTAGTGTGGGTGGGTGGGGGAAGGGGCTCTGGCAATAAATAAGGTGAAAACATATGGCGTGACAGGTGGTGACAAGAGCCAGGGGTAAATGATGCCAGGATGGAGGAGGGGAGGCCTGCCACTTTAAATAAGACAGCAAGGAAAGGTCTTTGTGAAGGTGACATTTTAGCAGAGACCGGATGGATGTCTCTGAGAGAGGATTGTCGGAGAGGGAGTGAGCTAGAAACACAAGTGGTGGCAGCTGAAACCTCGGTTCCTCAAAATGGAGTTTATGGAGAGCCTCTGG